>VDFB02130110.1:0-23084 GCA_007258455.2 Sequoia sempervirens | reverse complement strand
AGAGGGTGTTCAACATGTTGAGCATGAGTCTATAAGACAAGATCAAGAACATGATGTGGCCCCATCAGGTAAAGAGAACCACTCTAATGTTCTTTTAATTAATGAAACACTTGTAACAATAATAATAAAACATATTATTTTAACATTTCTTATCGCTGTAGCAGCACTCGGCAATGGGCTGGCCCATGGAGCAAAATGACCAGTGTACATTAAGACTTGTGCAGAGGGCATAACAACTACAAGGGGACAAATATTGATTTAGAAATGATAAATTCAATTCTAAGCTTTATGTAGCTTTAAAAAAGAAACAAAAAAAAGTGATTGTAATCATATCATGACAACCATATTTTTGATAATATGTAAAAACTGAAAGAATGAATATTATATGTTAATGAATGAATGCGAATATGTTAATTAATGAATGTTATATGTTAATGAATGAATGCTATATGTTATTAATGGATGAATGAATGAATGTTATATGTTATTAATGGATGAATGAGTGATTAATGTTATATGATTGGGTATGGGGAATTGAGAGTGATGTGAGGGGGGAGGGAAATGAGCTTCCACCATCACGTGGTTGGCCCTGTTAAGTAGAGAATATTAAACTATTCTCAAAACAAAGAGAAGCTCAATAAGGTAATGCACTTATCAATATAAGAAATGCATCATTTGAAGCATCAAACCAATATGTAGTCTGTATGTATGATCAGTTGTCAGTCTCCACGATGGTACATTTCCACGAATATTTTTTTAAAAAAAAATTGCATTGTTTCTTCATAATTTTGACGAAACCCACCAACGAATCACCGAAAAGGTTCGACAAAGTTGCTATAGCTCCGACGAAGGTTTTGTCGCTACTACTTGCCCATTTCGTTGCACTTTCGATGAACTTTTGGTGTTGTTCCAATGCTACTCCTTGCCCATTTCGTCGCAATTTCGACAAACTTTTGGTGTTGTTTCGACGCTACTACTTGCCCATTTCATCGCACTTTCAACTAACTTTTGGTGTTGTTTCGACGCTACTCCTTGCCTATTTCGTCGCAATTTCGATGAAATCTTGGTGTTGTTTCAATGCTACTACTTGCCCATTTTGTCGTACTTTCAACGAACTTTTGGTGTTATTTCGACACTACTCCTTGCCCATTTTTTCCAAATGGCGATGAAATTTTGGTGTAATTCGTCGGTGGGTACACAAAGTTTTCGTTGATATTATAATGAAAGTTTGACTCATTTTATGATACTGACGACTGACGAATCTGCATCGTTATTTTTACGTTTAATTTTTCGTCAGCCTTTTGACAAAAAAACAGCGACAAAAATATTTTCGTCATTTCGTCACTTGTCCGACAAATATTTGTCGAATGATTGACGAACGTCCATCAAAAAATGGTGTCAAATTCAGTAGTGTCAGTTCTTAGGTGATCCCACAAAACTAGTTTACAATTGTGTTGAGGAAGCAAAATTGTAAAAAATGCCCCCCTAAAAAAATTGGGTTTTGGGGGGTTCAAATGAACTTAGGGTTTGAACGAACCCAATAAGGGTTCACTCAAACCCCCCTTTGAGCGAACCCTATTAAATGTTGGGTCCCACATATTTCTCATTTCCTAGAATAAAAAACATAGAGAAACTTTGCAGAAAGGGGGGTTTGAGTGAACCCTAGTTCAAGTGAACCTAGGTTCGAGTGAACCTCCAAAGGGGGTTCGCTCGAACCTGGGTTAATTTGAACTCTCCTTTTCCCCCCTTCTCCCCCTCTAGCACCAAAAATCTCTAGAATTTTTCCCTTTGAAGCTCAAGTTGAGGATGAAAATGGAGGAGATTTTATAGACCCAACTGGATGATGGTAGTCCTTGGAATGAGCTATCCAATGAATATAATTTTAATATGTTTTTTTTTATGTATTTGTTTTTTTAGTTTGATTAAACATAGGTTTTTCATTGAAAATCAAGCTCTCTTTTCTACACATGTGAAAAAATAGTAGATTATCAAAATAAAATTCTAAAAAATATGTGTAGGCTAGTGTAGATGTCCTTGATCTAGTAAAAAAAAAAAGAAAAGAATTTTGATACATACAATTTTTTTTTATGTTGTATACGGTCCGCCTATGTCTGAATTGTAATTGGTTTGACTTTGAAACTTGATTAAGGAAAAAATATTAAATAAAACATTATGAAACCAAATGAAAGGGCTAGATATCATAGTGACAAATCTAAATTTGAAAAAAAAAAAAATTATCCTTCATAGGAAAAACATTATGTTGTATACGGTGAGCATCACTCCTTAAAAATGGTGTTTAGATAAAACTAGTTTTCAAAGGAGATGGAAAAGAAGTGCAATTTGATTCCAAAATTTTGGAAAAAATATATTTAGAATCTACATACAAAATGTCACAAATCACTAGTTTGCATCATCTTCAAATTCCTCATGGTTTAACCGCTATAGGTGCCCAAAAGTGAAGATTTCGTTAGAAAAAATCAGTTCACTGTTCAGTTTGGCCAAAAATTGTAAACCAATATTGTGGGATCACCCTCTTTTGAAGTAACATTTTAATCTACTATTGTGGTTCTAGTATTTGTACTAGGGGGTTAATGGCTCTATTTATTTTATCACACTAATTTCATATTTATGGATTAGTGTTAGTTTTTCTTTCCATGCTTTCCAATTAAAAGTGTAGTCTATAATGGTTAATAAAAATCTTTAAGGGAAATGTACCTCGATAAAAATTCAGAGGAAAGTCACAAATGAAATTATGATCTTTCCTTGTTGTTAGTGATATTGACCTTATTATAATGGTCTATACAGTTGATATCAATATACTTCAATAAGGGCCAATTCAAATTTGCTAACAGATTTTTGGCTACTCTACTGAGGAATGAACATAGAATTATAAAGGTTGTCTTTGTCATACAACAAAATGGTTCTACTGTATGAAATGTCTTCCTTGTATTACAACCGGATTTTGATTGGATGCAAGCTAAACATGAGGATATTATTTCTCAATTGAATACCCTCACTTGGAGATATATGAGAAATGCCATGAATTGCATGAGAGAAAATTTTGCACTTAAAGAAGAAGAGGAAATGGCACAATGACCAGTCAGAAGGGTAGTTGAGAGAGCTCCAAGAATTAAAATTTTATGGTACCCTCATCCTCAGCCACATCCCAATCGTAACCAAAAACTTTCACCAAATCTAGATGTTCACCCAAAAAATTGATTCTTCAAAAAAAAAAAAATTGGAGATTGAAGAAAGTTTCTCTAGATTAAAAGAGCTTACTTTTCTTGAAAATAAATTGACGACTCTGTACTTTTCTGAAGTATTAATCAAAAATTTCTCTCATGGCCATTACAACACCTCATTCATGGAAGAATCATTTTGGACCTTTGGCTTTACCTCATTATCATGTGGATCAAGGAAAAATTTCCCAAATTTTTTTGATAAAAACTTACAAGATCTTGAAGAACATATTTTGATCCTAATGGTCGCATGCGAAATCTTAAGAGTTTTGTAAGATTATTTGTTGATAGTCTTATCGAAGGTGTAGTGAAATGGTTGTGGAACTTAGAAACTAGGTGCAAACAAAAAAAATAATATAAAAGTTTTAGATGTTGCATCAGGTGTTATGAAGTCTTTCCAAAAAACTGAAATGTTATCAAGGCTTGTGAAATTAAGATCATTAGCATTTGTAGTAAGTTCCAAAACTGCTAGCAACCCCGAAAGTAGTTGTAGAAACTACTCAAAAGGCTGACAATACATATTTTAAATCGACACCAAATAAATAAAGGACGATTAAAAAAGTCTCTACATTTGTGGTTAGTTGCGAAATGGTTTGCGGCCCCAATTGGAGTTTTGAAACTCCACCATTTCTTTGATAAACATATTTGGAATTTCAATACAATTACGATGAAGGAATCTCCATTGGATAACAATCTTCAATGAAGGATTTGAGTGAGTGAACATAGACATGATAAGAGCCCTGGATGTTGGGCTTGAGGAGAGAACAACATTGGTGACAGAGCATCACGGTTACAGGGGATTTACATCAAGGCACGATTGATAAAGCAATTTTAGAGCATGTACAGTATCTTTTTGGCATGACCTGCTCAAAACATTTTTGCATTCCTTCATTTAATGATATGGAAGATTTCAAGGGAATCTATTGGAATTATAGTCTCAAGGGAATGTAATGAGGAGCATATCCTTTCTATAGATCCTTTAGGCAACACAAATATAATGGAGAGGATCAAGGAGAGATGATTCAATATTGCATCTGTGAAGAACTAGACAAACAAGCGATATATTGAAAAAAATTAGATTTCAGCCTTTATGATGAATTCAAGCCCTCGAAGAGAGTTTTAAAACCTCATCGTTTCACTGACAAGAGGAGTAAGAAAAAAAAAAAAGATAATCAATCTAAGAGAAGAGGTGCTACGAATCTTGATGAACTTCATAAAAATTTTGGAAGTGGGAGTGAGGTCCGTAAGAGGTTTGCAAACAAACTTAAAGATATTGTAATAAGGAAATATCAAGAAGGTAAGATAAATATAGAATGTACTGTTACAGGGAAATGCTGCATAGATAGATGATCAACGTGCTGCCATTGAAATGGTCACTACATCTATGAATAAACATTGGGTGAAACTTCCAGTGCATAAGAAAAAGAGCACAATAATGGTCTGTTGTACATTTTTCTTTACTAATTGTGACTTTATCCTTATGTCAATTCGAAGAACGTTGGAAATTTTATATCTTGGGTAAGAGGCAAGTGATGGAATTTATTTCATCTCGAAAGAGGAAGCAAAGGTTTCTTCAAAAAATTCAGAGGTATTAGGGAATCTTGATTTATCCTTGAAACAAGGAGATTATTTTGGATATGGGTACATTAATGAGGCTTATCTGGATGATGTGTTTGTTTTGAGCATGGTGATTTATTTAGAACTAAGCCATGAATATATAGACTTGTTATCAGTTGAGGTGCAACCTAGAATGTAAAGTAGAAAAGGGAATTGCG
This sequence comes from Sequoia sempervirens, assembly GCA_007258455.2. NCBI lineage: Eukaryota > Viridiplantae > Streptophyta > Pinopsida > Cupressales > Cupressaceae > Sequoia > Sequoia sempervirens. Next base: position 18,070 of record VDFB02130110.1, on the reverse strand, counting down.
CTCTATGGTTTAGCGTATACTGCACTTAGAATCTCTAAAAGATTAGCATGTGAACGCACGTCAATGTGTTTTGGTCGAAGCAGGAATGTGCAAGGATAGCTTTGATGTGAGTTTCTTACATAATAGTTTCCCTGTGATGGTTCACCGAACAATGAAATATCAAAAATTTCTCATTGAAAAAAGCTTGGCATTCAAAAGTCTCTTGAAAATTTAGTGGAGATAGGAAATTAAGTCCACTTAAAATAATATACTACAGATAAATATATAAAAGTTCACATAAGCTGAAGGGAATTCGAAAGGTCGAGATTGGAAAATAAAGATATAAATGATTTCAAGTAGTTACGAGAATTGAAAGGTCTCTCAAGGGGAATTATTTATTGTCTTATTCAGTTTTGGGGGGATCTTTTTTGTTGTCGGTCAAGGGGAAAGGGAACTTTTCTGAATGTAATATTTTGTATAGATATATGAGATCTTATGAACTCTTGGTTTTCATTGATGAATAAAGGAGATCTTTTTTAATTTGTGTTCAATTGTCTCTCTTTTAATTATTGATTTCTTGTGTGAATTTATCAATTGTTCATCTATGTTTTCCTTTTTATATCAAATTACAGATATGTTCAATATGAGATATGTGAGTCCCCATCAATTCATATAATTTGAAAGGATCATTGTCTTCCCTTCTCTTTATCATTTTGTGAGTGTGAATGAATGATCTTTGTGTAATTTATGTTTATTCTCTTTACGATGAATTTATAAACGCATTTTTTCATTGTTATGCACATTTGTTAGTTTTCCTTTCCTACTTTTTGGTCAAAAGCATATCCAAAAAACCAATTAAATCATACAAGGGAGTTGTACCTCTAAAATTTAGGGGAAGATCACTAATTCAATAGCAATCTCTGGAGTTGTTACTTTGTTGGTCACTCCCCAACAGGGCATCTTTGGGTCACTTTCTTATAGTAAATTGTAGTGACTAATACGTTTTCTAAAAAAAGACAATGTGCATTGGAGAAAGCACCAAATTCTTCAGCAAAAAGAAATTGGTCCCACCAGGTGCACCAAAAGTTATCATATAAAATTGCACTTTGCTGAACATGGAGTTCAAAATTCTAATGACACGATGGAAATGACCTCAAGGTGTGGGACCTTATGTGTATGGGGTCAAATCTTTAGAGAAGGACAACTTTTCCTTTCAATCCAAGTGCAATGTTTTGGTTCAACCCAACACATGAAATCCTACTACTACCCTACTCTAACAACTCATAGGGGAAAAGGGTTAGAAGTAATGTATGAAAGAGAAATAAGAGGTGGTACACCAAGATGGAAAAGTTATTTCTTCTTGGCTGAGATTGCACAACAACACTATTGAAGAGGGACTGGGGGAATCACACATATCTCTATTTGATCAATTCCTAGAGACAAACATGGAGGTTATGGTTTGACAGGGTGCTGGAAGGAAAGGGAAATTCTCAAACAACAATTGTAAAAAATTTAACTCAAACATATCTTCATGGAAAGAGAAAACAAGAACTCAGATATATCGTTAATGAAACTTACACAACCATAAACAAGATGAGAGAAGGAAAGCTTACTCAATTTCATGATGTAGAGGAAAAATGCCAATCTTTACAATTGCAGAGATACAAAAAATACACGTCTGCCAAAGAAAAACCCTAGAGGAGCCAGAGGAAGAACCCTTAAAATGAATATAATTCTTTCCTTTATAGATTAGGCATAACTCAAAACCTATGCCTAGGAAGATTGAGAAACACTCAACACCCATTCCCTAGCAATGAATGCTATCATGAAACCTATGCGTGAAAGGATGGAGGTAAGGCATGGATCTATCAAAATGGTCAACAACATAACAAATGAGCATGGATAAAATCCACTTACGGAAGTTAGGAGGATCATAAATGATGTCCTTGAAGCCTCAAAAAGTGAAACAAGCCATTCAAAAAGGTGGTTTGATCATTAACGATGTTGTCATGCAAAAACATGCCATTTCATAGAATATGAGGGTGTCAGGCTTGAAAGGAACCTCTAGCAATACATTAAATGGTCTAGAGCCCCAAAAAGAGCATCTTGTCTAGAATCGGTATTGAGCTTTCTTCATACCACATGCTTAGAAGAAGGGATGAGAATATGTTGGAACCTAAAAATTAGATGTTGAGGGTCAAGAAGAAGGCTTACTTCTTACTTAAAGTAGGTAAGAGGTCAAAAGGAATCCTACATCTTGAATTTCAAAAAAATTGAAAATTGAAAAGTGGAAGAAGTCTTACCTCTTACCTAAAGTAGGTAAGAGGTATGAGGGAAGACCAAACCTTGAACCCCGAAAAGAAAAGGTCAGGCATCGAGCTTGAAAGGTAGCAACTAGAGGTAAGGGAGAAACTCAACTCCTAAACTTTTGAAAATTTAACACAACCAAATTTTTGAAGAAATCTTGAAGAATTGAGGGTTGGAAAGGGGAAGATAGAAGGAAATCCAAAGGGCCAATGCCCGAAAGAAAAAGAGGGATTTTGGGAGGAAGGCATATTGTTGGTTTATTTTTACACTGTAACCAGGTTTGTCTCCTAATCTACCTATGGAATTGCCAATCCCAATCAAGGGAAGCTCGAAGGACCTAGACCAATTGACGAGGATTTTAAGAAACCTCCTACACTTTGGGCTTTGCAAGACCTGGGAGGGTGATCTCGTAATTTGTTTACAACCTCTGCACCGTTGTTATAAACACCATTAACAATAACAAATGATCTCACCTAATAGCTCAACACAATAGGATAATACTAAAATAAATTGGTTGTTTATCAGTAATATCAGCTACTTGGAGCATGAGATAACTACAACACAAGATAGTATAAAGTAGTCATTGATTTTAAAGTTTGGAGCAATCTCTAGGCAAAGACAAACAACTACTGAATCATATGGGTAATCACAACTTAGACCAATGCCATATATCTATTGGGTAGGAGTCAAATTTATAAGCATCTAAAGACATATAACAGATTTAACACATAACATATGGAATCCTTGATGATATTGCATTACAATTTCATCAATATATATATTCTACCTCAATACTACTTACCAAATCCTTATACAATACATATCCTCCTATAATCCCATTCAAGCATTTTAATTAATTCTTTGAATTAAAGCCAAAAAAAGGATCATACACACCACAACAATGAGATGGATAAAACAACCCTTGGTTATCTTATTTAAGGTTCAGATATGCAAGTACAATGGAGAGACATGAGCTTGAATTTTTCATTTAAAATCAAATGCTAGTACTATTATACAACATTAAACCTCCATGAACTCGAAACCTGTTACAAACTAACTCAAAACCTAAGTTGTACTTCTTCCTAAAAACTATCAGACTTAACAAGTTGCTCTGCAACTTCACCTAGACTCGACAAAATTTGTCTAACTTCTCTCTCATACCTCTGGCCTTGAAATCCTTCTTATAGAGAATGAAGGAGAAAACAAGCATTAGGCCATAGAGTACACATGTCACCAGCCAATTGGCACACCTGGAAAAGTTGATGCAACAATAAAGACCACTAGAAATCCACGTCGAGTTTGCCATTAAAGCAGAACTAGAAACTACTGCAACCGCAACATCTAACATATTTATTGAATCGCGAGAATAAGTGTCCTTCCTGCCATTAAAACTCACCCGCTTGCCTGCACAAATGGCTCCAACCATACTTTGACCCAAACTTTAAATTCTAGTTGTCGATCCTTCAGTTGAATCAAATCATCGAACAATCGCCTTCAAAAACTAGCTGACACAATCGCCAGCGTGGGAGACAACAACCCATCACACCATATGCTACAAAGAAAATCCACGTGGCAATTGCCTATGATATTGCAATCCTTCAACTTCTGATCGTGCGATGGTAGGTGACTGTCAATCTTGAGCATCAACAATCTCATCCCTTAAAAACAGTCACTGGCCTTATCCATAACTATCAGGCAACTTTTCTGCCAAGATTAAAACATCTCCATCGATTTTCAACACGTGTATCCCACGAGTGCTTTAGTAACCCATCCTTTACTCCTTTGGCTTCCTTGGGTGGGACACATGGCAGTCGCCTGCGATATCACCATCTCGCAGTTTTGGATCACGGGATGGCAGGGAACGACTGAGATGCGGCCAGATTTAGCTTTTAATCACTACCGTTGATCTCCTTTCACTTGACCCGTTGCCCTAATTTCTTCGTCTTTACGCATTTAATGAATTTCCATAGCCTTATCAAATATATTATTTTAAATTTTTTGCTATGGAAGCAATGAAACATTTAAAATACATCACTCAAAATTTCCATGGGCCCCACCTTTTGCATGTGGAAAAATATCACTGCTTCGCGATAGATAAAAAGTGAGCACCCTTTGATTACGAAATAGCGGGCAAGTCATTTGATCAAAGGGAAGTTGATCAATGGTCACATAAAGCTCACCTCCAGAGGGGACACATGGCACTCGCCCATGATACCGCAATCACTAAAGCTGCCGCAACTCCCGATTGTGCAATGGCGGGTAATCGTTGATATTTGAAGGAAAACGATCGACGAAAACATGAGCACCATAATCCTGCAAAATATAACCTTTATTAATAGGAAAAGGGGGGATTACTAGGCCGACGTGACAACAATGACATAAGTTGTTTTTAAACGACGAAGCATAGGGTCAGCCTAGACTTAGGGAAAAATAAAACCTACAAAGGCTGCAAAAATTAAAACCAAAGGGACCAAATTCTTAGATGAAACGATGGGGCACAAGTTGTTTTAAGACCCTTCAAAAAAGGTAACATCCAAATAGAACCTCAACCTGGGCAGAAAACAAACACTAGGGTTTTACATGAAAAGAAAGTTAAAACCCAAACCCTAGGATTTTCTAAACACCAAGGAAGACCAGTTAACACCAGGTAGGGTAGAAATGGAACACATAGAGTGAAATTTGAAGTTCCAACACATACCTCTTACCAAAAGCAGATAAGAGGTAAGAGAGAAGCCCAACTCCCAAAATCTAGAAATTTGACACAACCAAATTTTCAAAAGAATGAATTGGGGAGGAGGGAGGCCGAGAGGCTTATGATGAAGAAGTAAGGGTTAAAGGGTAAGGTTGATGATCAAAACCCAAAACAATTAGCAGAAAATGGAAAGGAGAAGCGAAAGAGATTGAGGATTGGGGGTGATGGAGAAGGCAAGTAGATAGGAAAGTATGCGACAACCCAAAAGCCCTAAAACTTAGGACTTAACCAATTCGAGACCCCCCATGAAAATTTATGCAAGATGGACCATGTAGGATCTCTCAAATTAGTTATCAATGGTGGGTTATCTAAGGGTGGTGTAAAATGATAACATGACTACTTAGGAGCTTGCTAAGAATGATCAAGCCCCTATTTTATCCATTTTGCTTCCATGAGTATTCAAATAGAAAATGGAGATTATAAAATGTGTGTGCTTAACTTATATGCATTTAGGACTAAGAACACATCTACATAATTGAAACAAATCTATAAGTATTAATACTTCATAGATGGATGGGGATAAAGACCCTAATGTGTGTATTTGATTGAACATGAGGAGGTGATGATCACTAAGAGATTTTCTACTAAATTTAAAAGGGAAATAATAAATAGATAGATACAATATTATTTAAAATAAGAATGGGAGCTTATTGGCATTGTGTGTAAGAGAGAAGTGAACACATGGAGATGTCAACAAAAATATAGTAGCATGTAGCTTCAACAAGCTTAAGCAATGGAGATTTTATCAAGTTAAAGTGTAGCCTAGAGAGAGTTGAGATTCAAAAGCTTCATGGGGAATTTGAAGGGTGACATTTAGATACAAAATACATCATCGTACATTTGGGAAATATAATAGGAAGTAGTAGGTAGTTGGGTAGGATACCAATATTCAAATTTCAAAAACCCATGTGGGATGCTAGTGTGTTTCCTAGACATCCATATGTCACACTTACATCCTATAGAAAATGCTCAAAATTTAACAAAAAGTTCAAGTTATTGATAATAACAGAAATGTGATGCAAAAATTTGTCAATATAGTTAAGGAAAAGGAAAATGCTACACTTAAATGATCACTAAAACACTCTACAAGAATGGACTCTAAAATGAGGACAACTTTTAATAATGTCAAAATTATAGGATTTGCAATTTTTGATATTACGATATATGCTACATTAAAGAATAGAAATGAAAATATCATCTAAAGGATACACAATAGCTTTGAATCAAGTAGTCTCATGCCCTCAACCAAGAATTTATAAAAATATATGTTAGACAATAAAGACTTACAAAATAAGCAATGATAGAAAACATTAAAAAACTTGCAAGAAAACATTATTAGAAAGCATAAAAAATATAAAACCACTACATCATATCATCACTAACATATATATGCAAGCATAAAAAACATATATAATGATAAAAAATAGATGAATTCTAATATAATGATAAGGATATAATGAATAAATTGATTTCTTCAAAGAAAGAATAAATTTATGTACATGAAGAGAAGGAAAATTAATCAACATAAAAAATAATACATGTCCTAGGATCTAGTATAATTTGTTGGAGTACAGGATCAATGAGAGAGGGGGGGTGAATCAATGGTCTAATAAAACCAATTTCAAAACTTAATACACTTAATTATTCAAAGTCTCTAGATAGTGTATGTTATGAAAAACATAAAGATTTGCAATTTAGAGCATAACATCTAAATCAAGAATAGACAACCATGCACAATGTGTCACACCACCAAGAAAAAACATAACACGAGATTTATGAGTGGAAAACCCTAACAAGGTGAAAAAACCACTCTGAACATTTGCTATATTAAGCCTCAATGGCTAAAAATTGTTGAATACAGATTGTATGCCTCACTGGAAATACAACAAGCCTCACTGGTTGAACATCATGCCTCGCTGGAAATACAAGCCTCACTGGCTGAACCTCATGCCTCACTAGCAACTCAAACTGCCTTACTAGAAATACAAGCCTCATTGGCTGAACATCATGCCTCACTAGCAACTCAAACTGCCTTACTAGCCAATCAATGCCTTTTCTGAAGAAAAAGAACAAACCAAAGGGTTACTTTGTTTCCATGCATATCACAGCTCTATCAAACACCTATCCAACCTTATCATAGCATATTTCAACAATAAAAAAAACACAAATATGTATAATTCATTGACACCTCTTGCAATCATCAAATTTATAAACTTCAGCTCCCTCTTTCATATGCAAGCACTCAACATTTAACCTTCTCACATACATGGATAATGAAAAACACTTTTCTATCAAGAGAATCAATCTTTTGGATATGAATGACAAGAAATCAACTACACCTTTCTTTGAATGACATAAAAGGACTTTTACAAGTTCATGTCTTCACATAAACATTCATAGCATTGCTATACACACCTTCATGATATTCTTACCTCCAATCAAAATTTTATCACATTATCTTTAAGTTTATTTTCATTAATTTTCAAGCAACTGAGATCTCATTTAGATCAAACCAATCCTAACTTGTAGAAGAAAAACCTTGTGTAGACATCTAAATTTGACCACTTCCATAAAGTCAAAGGCATCTCCTTAACCATCCTTTTGCTCATCTACTTCACTCTTTTTTTTGGTATTAATTAAATCACTCATTTAATTGATATTTCGTGTCTTACATAAGGTTTCTAAAGTATTTAATTTAATAAATACTTTCCCCCTCTTTCCTCTCTAAATTAAATAAATATATCACTTTATTTAATTTAGTCATATTATCTCTTGGAATTTTAAATTTATTTTTAATTTCTCACTTTCTCTCTCATTGTCACATCCTCCAGCTTTTGCAAGTTGGTCTCTAATCCCTCTTAACAATCTAACCCTCTTTCTTAATCATAATTAATTTTTGATTAAGATGTGCACATCCCTAATCATCATTAGGGTCCCATCCTCCATAATTTCCCACTTGCCTCTAATCTTCATTAATTTGTCTAATCAAGTACTTGTGCAACCTTAATCACTTAATTAGGTCAACCTAATCCCCATGTCATCTATGGAATGTGTCATAAGTCAACCTTATTAAAGACTTTCTCCTTTTGGAGAATACATTCCTTTCCCCATGTGAATTTTTAATTTACATTTAATCCCCCAATGCATCCCTTGGAATTTAAAATTCTTTTTCTCATCCCCATGTGGATATTTGAGGAATTTTTAATTCCTCACATGTCCTCTCACCCACATGGGGACAATGACCTCCTTTATAAGGAGATCTTGTTCAATCCCAAAGTACTATGTAGTACCTCCATGTCATGTACCCTATTTCCACCTCATGTACACATCATCCTTTTCAAGCCACTTCACATGCCACATGTTAAGATGTGAGGGCTTGTGAGTTCTCAAATCACCTTAGCTCTACATCTTGATCTTGGTGGCTCAATCCCAACCATCCATTTCCCTAGAGAATTCCAAATTCTCTATAAATACCCTCTCTTTTCTCTCATTTTAGGGGAGATTATTCATGCTAGCCAAAATCTTACAAAAAAATTCCTTGAGCCATACTTAGCCAATTTTTCATACTTGAATCCATTTTCACTCATCTTTCCATCCTCATCCCATCTTCTTGCCATCCAAGGAGTGTACAACATCAAAGATTGAAGGGGCCAACTAAAGGACAACTCAACAAGGTGAAATCTTTCATTTTACTTAGTTTAGTTAATCATTAGGCCAATCTTGAGATGTAGGGTGTTTTTAGTTGTTGTTTTTCACACTTTTATTTGTTGCTCATTTCCTAACACTTATTTTTGTCCTATCACATTTCTGGAACACTCGGTGGGACCCACAAATAGGTCTCTCTTTCACATTTGTTTTTTTTACTCTTTGCAAGTGCAGGTTGCAAAGGGGCAGACTCGACCTACAAAGGGGCGAACCTTAGCTACAAATAGGTGAACTTTCCCTACATACAAGCGAAATTTCCCTACAAATAGGCAAACTTTCCCTTTAGACAAGCGGATTTTCCCTAGACAACTTTTTCCAGAAGGTAAAATTTTAGTTTTTAGCACTCCTTTTGACTGTTTTAAGGGTTTTTAACCCCCTAACTAAGAACAAAGTTTAACTAGGGGTGTTAATTAATCTTGTTTTCCGTGTTTGTTGGTAAGCTATTTGACGTATCCAATCCCCTTGCACCATTCAATGATCCTGGATGATGAGAAATCATAGCTTAGCAAGTCTTTTGAGTCATCCTCTTTTACTTTTCTTAGTGAGAATTACTTGGGGATTTCATTACCCTAAGGGAAAATTCCAACCATGCATACTAGTGAGGTATATTAAGGAGGGAGAGAAAAAGTTGTACCTCAATAATTGGTGAAGTGTTGGGATGACGTGAAGAGTTGGTCCGAGCCTTTAGTATTTCGCTAAGGTTCCTGACTCACGCTTGTAATGGGTTGGTGTTCACGGTTTGGGCCTCACAGACCGGGTGTATATCGATGACTCCCTAGTAACCATGTTCATCCTAGAATAGAATACTTTGTCGGCCATACCCCCTCTACTAGAATTAGGTTTGTGTTGTCTGAATTGTCTTCTTTGTGTGAAACTAGTGATTGTTTGATTAATTTCACTCAGCCATATCCTTTTCATTGATGATTGCTATGTTTTGAGTCCTTTTCCTTAGTCATCTTGTCAAAATTCAAGTTTAAACCTGTCCAGGGGTGAACCTAATCTTTGAACAGGTGAACTTGACCTTGAACTAGCCTTTTCCAACCGCTTTCAGCCAAATTTGACCAACTTGAGCTCCATAGGGGAACTTTCCCTCTAGTCAGGAAAACTTTCCCTCTGGACAAATGAACTTTCCCTCTAGACAGGTGAATTTTCCCTCTAGACAGGCGAATCTGCCCTCTAGACAGGCGAATCTGCCCTCTAGACAGGCAAATCTACCCTTTGGATAGGCGAATTTTCCCTCTAGATAGACGAATTTTCCCTCTGGATAGGTGAATTTGACCTATGGACAAGCAAAATTTCCCTTTGAATACGAAAACATAACCCCTAGGTATTGACTTGACCCTCGACCGGTCAGCCTTATCATCTGTTTCATCATTCGGGACACCGGTTTCATCATTTCAATCACTCGTCTCCCCATTCTAAACATTCGTACACTTGTTTCAGAAGTTCATTTTCCATCCTAAACGTTCATCCCCTCAGTGTGAGCTTCCATTCGCCCCTTCAGAGTCCTCGCTCACTTGGTTGTTCTCCACATCTTGGATCTCATTTCTCCCTTTCAGATCACTGTTATTCCATTAAAACCCCGTTAAGGCAGTTATCCTAATTGACCTAGGTGTTCATCTCTAATCGTTATCTATCACAACCAAATTAGGATTTTCATCCATCCTAAGTCGGTCATCCTTGTCAGCCCAATCAATCCACTTCTATCTCAAGTTGGATTCAGTGTTGTTATCATACATCCATCCTTTAGTTGGTTAATCAACATCTAGCATTACCAAGGATCACTCTTGAACCCAGTTTTAGATTCCAATAATTATCATTCATCCTAATCGATCATCATATCATCCAATTTAGGTTTACTAATTGTCTACCAATCAACCCAATCCGATCTCATCAAACAAAATCCACTTCAATCGAATCAAATCAATCCTATCGAGCCACATCCTTGTTGGCTAATCAATCATCAAATCAAATCAATCATTTCATCACCGAGGTCATCCGAGCATCCTAGTCCATCATAACATCTTGCATGCCCGTTCATACCCAGCCACAAACAAGGAAAATGGCCAAACAACAATCCCAACCAAACATCCCTCAAGATCCAAACAACACAGTTAATGCCTCACAAGATCCCACTAACGAAAAAAATATCCCTCGAGATCCCCATAATAGTACATCATCACAATCTAATATTGACGGTCAAAACACATCCCCATGTGGATGAAAACATGGTCATTCAACCTGAACTTACATTTGAGGAACACTTTAGTAACCCTGTCAATGTGCAAATGACAGATCACCTTCTCAAAAAACATGGGGAAGAAATCTTGGCTCACTTAATTGAAAAATGTGTCAAGCTGGCATCAGGTATTGACCTATCCAAGTATAGCGGTTCCACACCTAACATACCCCAAGGTTCAAAAAATGCACTAGGTAGTTCATACATCCCCAATGTTCCTCCTGTAGATGGTTGGCATCAAGCTAAATTCGACAACGCCGATCTGTATCTCGTTAGCAATCCCTCACATCCCGCAATCTCAGTCATAGGGGCTCCTCAAACAACTGATCCCAATGATCCTTTTGCCTTTGGAATGCCACAAAATGTTCTGCAACCACCACCACTAATGCTAATGACACCACCCCTTTCAAATGCACCTCCTGTTAACACTGGGCACAACACATTTATTGCATTTCCTCCACCTTCTAGGGCCATAAAACCTACCATCTCCTTCCTACGCATCTCCATAGCCTCCCTAATCTAACCTACCACCTCCATTATTGCCACAAGGTACATCCTGACCAAGTGACCCCTTTGGTACCCAACGACCTCCTTTGCAAAACACCCCTACATTATCTTAGCCTCCCCAACAACAACTTCTATATAACCCAACGATTTCTTCATAACAACCACCATACTAGTCGCAAAGCAATCCATCCCGACCTCCCACTCAAACCATATCCCTGTTCCTCACATCCATTCTATGTTTGCGAGCTGAAACACAATACAACATCTCGCGTCGGCCCCTGCAACATCTCACATCACATCATCAACCACCACAACATCATTATTACCATAACCAACAACAATCCCAACAACAACCACCTTATGCATCCTCCCAATAGTCACAACAATACCCTCAGTATCAGCAAGTGAATCCACAACATCACAACCAAGCTCCTCAGCAGCCTACCTCACATTTTTATCAAACAAATTTGTACTATACCTCACAACAACAACCCCTGTACCAACAAAATCCCTCAGCTTACCAGCAAGGGATGTCATCATCCCACTACCAAAATCCATACCTCAACATTCTGACGCTCTCTCAGCAGGATCCTTTATCGTCCTACCATCCATATCCATCCATCATTCAAGTTCGAAGACATATGCACGTATCCATTCGATTCCTCCATCTCATGATCCCCTTCCCTAAACATTTTGAAATACCAAAATTCGACAGATATAGAGGGAACAAAGATCCTAAGGCCCACTTGCAGGAGTTTTACTCCCAGTGTTAAGAGGTTATGCACAATGACAACTATCTCTTGCACCCGTTCCCACGAATCCTGACAGGAAATGTCCTCAATGGTTCATGAGCCTTGAATGAGGGTCCATAAAATATTTTGCGGACCTATTAGAAAAATTTGTTTCCTACTTCTCCTTCAATTTGGACGACACTGACACCTTAGATCTCCTCAAAGAGAAACAACGTGAGGGGGAAACCTTTGCTAGCTACCTTCAAAGGTGGCGTGTGCTAGCAAGACAAATGAAGACCCTTCTAAAGGGAAGGACATGGTCACCCTCTTCATGGAGAATTCTCATCCTAACATGGCTCATAATCTTAGGTTACATTATGTCACCACTTTCACGGAGATAGTGGAAAAGGGACCCATCCTTGAACGTGCTGTTGTTGCCAAAGGGCACATCAAGATACATAACCATGATAAAGAAAGGTCATTTGGGGATAAGCCACATTTTTGGTACAAGAACAAGAATGCAATGAATGACGGCATCACTGATACTAAACACATCCAAGTGGCTAATACATCCTAGAGACACAACTATTCGTACCTAATGCCATATTCGTACCATAGGGGGCATCCTGTCGTCCTCAACAGTCAAACCAGAATAGTTAGGGGAACGCTAAACGCCAGTATGCTCAATTAGGAGAACCCTTGAGTGTCGTCTTCAATAAGTTGTTACAGGTCAACTACCCGATCACCTACCCTATCACCAAACCACTTGATGAATCCAAACCTAAACCTACATGGTTTAGGGAAAATGAATATTGTGAGTTCCATAAAATCAAAGGACACACTCTGAATAAGTGTCAAGGTCTCAAAAACTATGTCCAAGATCTTATGGATCGAGGAGATATCAAATTCGACACCAGTCAAGCTTCGTCGTCTAATCCTCAGATGCAGATATACCAAAATGCCTTCCTAAACCATAATTAAGGTGTGAGTACCTCTAACAACAATCCCCAAGACAAGATCACAAATAACATAAGCTATAAGAATGTCCCCCTCAATTATGATGGTATTATTCATTACATTGAGTAGGTAGAACCCCGTGTACCTATGATACATGTCAAAGCCAAAGATACTCAATGTGTTGTTACTACACGATGAGCTCGCATCACTGTCCCTGTGGCCTTCACACCCACCTGGCCAAGTCTTGTAAACTCTAAGTACAACATTCTAGATCACTTAGGGAAGACCCCTACTTCAATCTCAATCTTTGATTTGCTTAAGTCTTCTCCTATACATCAAGAAATCCTCAACAGATCCCTACAGGAAACCCATGTACCTAATGATATCGATCCTACATGATTCCAAGCTTTGGTAGGACACCTAGCTTTATCTTATCAGCTGCACTTCAGTGAGAATGACATGCCAAATATTGATGCCAATCACAACCGCCCCTTGCATATCAAAGTCCTGGTTGCCCATCATAAAATAAAAAAGGGTCTTGGTAGATAATGGCTCTGCCCTCAATCTATGTACTCAGAAATTCATAAAATAGTTGGGGTACACTCAAGAAGATCTAAGTAATCAAATCATCACGATCAAGGCCTATGATAATGCAGAAAGAAATTCTGAAGGAATTATCAGTCTTCCTATCTAGGTTGGACCTATGGTTCAGTCTACTACCTATCATGTCCTTGATCTGGATTTACCATATAATCTCCTCCTTGGCCACCCATGGATGCACGCTATGCAAGTCGTCCCCTCCATGTACCATCAGTGCCTAAAATTCTCATTCAATGGACAAGAGGTCACCATTTATGCTGACCCCCAACCATTTGAATACTGTCGTGCTTTAGAAGTGTCATTTCCCCATTTACATTATTGTACTAGGGTTGAAATGGGGGCATCTTAGTCATCATCCATTAATCCACCCTCCACCACGACAGTCACTCCATCTTCTGTCACCAATCCTATAGTCACAAAAGTCCAGATTATTGATAAGGGGTGTGGTGAATATGAAATGCATACTACGCTTAATGTAGCAACCATGCCACCATCACCACATAAGTACGGTCAACCTTCACATGCTACTCCAAAGGAGGACAAGACTATCACCTTCAGTGCAAAAAAGATTCCTACTACCACCTTCAGGTCCCCTAGTATCAAGATAGATGCACTAGAAGAGGATATAAATCAATGGGTATATCAAGAAGAACCCCAACCAAATCCTCCTCTAAAGGAATATTTTCAAGAAGCATATCCTTGGTCAGCTAAGTTTGCAGAAAAGTACAACTACCAAGGCAGGGGCCTAGGTAAAGAAGAACAAGGGCGGTTGCAACCTATTGATACATCAAAGCTTCCAAAGAACATAAGCATTATATACAACAAAAAGAAGAAAGGCCCTACAACATTGTCTAATGATTCCAATAGTGTTGTTGTGGATGATGGCTCATTGGAAAACATACCTAAGGAGGAATCCATCATATGTGCATACGATGATGTCGATCACACATACCTGTCATCCATGTTTGAATGCCTATCCGTCTGTACCATTAGCCAATCCCTTCGTCACCCTGAGCTTATTGATTGGGACCTACATGATAGTGCACCCATCAATATATATGTGGATACATATGTCAACCTTATGGGATTGGGGGAGGATGAACACTCTAGTCACAAAAATAAGAATAAGAAAAATAAAAAGCGGTCATCTAGTGAAAACCTCCCCGAGGCACTTCCTGACCTTGAAAAAGTAAAAATAAAGAATGCATAGATGATAGTGAAAACCTCAAAGAGGCGTTGGAGGATGGAGATGTTCATCTTCCCCTTGTGGGAACTCAGTTATCTACACAATCGTCCATCCTAATTGAAGAGACTCGAGAAGTTAATCTAGGTACTGCCGAAACTCCTGAGATCACATATGTGGCCAAATCACTCTCAGATCCAGAATATGCAATCATTGTTCAGTTACTCCAAGAGGTTATTTTCGCTTGGTCATATTCAAACATGTTAGGCTTGGACCCCACTTTAGTGGTTCATCATCTAGATGTTCACCCTGATGCCAAGCCTGATAAACAAAAGCTCCACAAGATGCATTCACAGGTTGCATTATTAGTCAAGAAGGAACTGGAGAAGTTACTAGATGCAGGTTTTATCAAACCAATTGACTACTCTAATTGGATCTCCAATATAATATTGGTTGCCAAACCTAATGGAGACATTCAGATCTACACAGACTTCGGGGATCTTAACAGGGCTTGCCCAAAAGACAACTTCCCTCTACCTAATATTGACATGTTGGTCGACCTCACTGCATGACATGAGATGTTATCCCTTATGGATGGTTTCTCTAGTTATAATTAGATCTGAATTACACCTAAGGACCAACACAAGACCGCTTTCACAACACCTTGGGGTACTTTCTATTACAATGTTATGCCCTTTGGTCTCAAAAATGCAGGGGCGACATATCAAAGGGAAATGATGGTCATCTTCCATGACCTCATCCATATCATCATGGAGGATTATGTCAATGACTTGTTAGGAAAATCCAGAACCCGAGAGGAACATCCTACCATCCTAAAAAAGATCTTTGAACGGTTGGAACAGTACAAGTTATGACTAAATCCAAAAAAGTGTCTTCGATGTTACATCAAGAAAATTGTTGGGTTTCATAATCTCTCAAAGGGGTATTGAGGTTGATCCCGCCAAGGTGAAAGCTATTATGGACATGCCACCCCCGCACAATCTGAAGCAATTAAGAAGTCTTCAAGGGAAGATGCAATCTATCCGTCGGTTCATAGCCCAACTTGCAGATAAGTGTCAGCCATTCACCCATCTTCTGAAGAAAGACTCCAACTTTTGATGGAACCAACAATGTCAGATAGGTTTCGATAAGATCAAAGAATACTTAGGTCATCCACTGATCTTGATGCCACCTATTCTAGGGAAACCCCTCTTGCTTTATATCTCTACCACTTCAGTCGCGCTGGGGGCATTGTTGGCACAACATGATGAATCATCAAAAGAGAGGGCAATCTACTACATCAGTTGGACATTGGTCGGCTATGAATTAAACTACTCTCCCATGGAAAAATCCTGCCTCGCAGTAGTCTTCAACACACAGAAACTCTGACATTACATGCTCAACCATCTAGTCAAATTAATTTCTCAAAATTGATCCACTAAAGTATATGTTATCCTGAGCCACTTTAACTAGCCGCATGGCCAAGCGGGTCATGCTCCTAAGTGAATTTTACATAGAGTATGTGAAGCGAAAAGCCATAAAGGGACAAGTCATAGCTGATCAGTTGGATGAGGTGCCATTAATAGATGCTTACCCTCTGGTCATTGAATTTCCAGACGAAGAAGTTTACATAGTCATAGAAGCACTAGCTTGGACACTGTATTTTGATGGCTCATATACTCATAATGGATGAAGCACAAGAATTCTATTAGTTACCCCTCAAGGTGACTACATTCCAAAATCATTCAGGATAGCATTCCTGTGTACCAACAACATGGTAGAGTACGAAGCCCTCCTCACCAACCTCCGATTTGCAAAGCAGTGGCACATAACTCACTTGAAAGTCTTTGGTGATTCATTGTTAGTCATCAAACAAGTTAATGATGAATTGTTAACAAAAGATGATAAGTTGTTTCCCTATAAATGTATGGTGGATGATTTCAAGAAATATTTCACCTTCATACAATTTAACCAAATTCCTAGGGTACAGAACAAAGCAGTTGATGCAATGGCCACTATCGGCTCCTTGATTAACATGCCTAAAGATCGAACAAAATGTGAGTTCCTTGTCAAACAAATTTTAACCCTATCGTATGATATTCCTGAGACTAACATGGTGTGCGATCTCAAGGGTCCCGCTTCCCCCTGGTACCAAGACATATATACCTATCTCCATGATAATATTCTATCCCCAGACCTCACACGAAACCAACAAAAATCCTTTATTCAACCTTCAGCCCGATACATTATCATTGGTGATAAACTTTATTGTCGCGGGTATGATGGGATCCTCATTAGGTGTTTGAATGAGACCGAAGCCCGCATGGCACTAATGGAGGTACATAGTGGTGTTTGTGGAGCTCATTCAAATGGTATGGCCCTAGCTAAAAGGATTCTCTGAGCTAGATATTATTGGCCTACATTAGAGCATGATGCTTGTCAATTTGTGAAGAAATGTCTTCTCTGCCAACAACATGCAGATTTGATTCATGCTCCAACACAAGATCTCCAGCCCCTCCTAGCACTGTGTGTTGGTGTAATTAATATTTAATTACACTTGCATAACTTTACTTAGGTATTATTTATTTCCTAGGTTAATTAATTATCATCTTTATCTTTTGAGCTATCTTGTTGCTCAAGATAAGATTAGGGTTTGGCATCTTTGCTTTTATAAAGCAATCATTATATTGTAATTATTGAATTTCTCAAATAATATTATATTGCACATCTTTTTGCAACCTCTGATTTTTTTGATTTTATTTTCTGTGGAAGGTCTTTTCGGTTTGCAAATCTGATTTTGGTTTCTAACATGGTATTAGAGCTCCAGACCTGCAGCCTGCTTGTTCGTGATATGAAGATATGGCCTTTCAGTGAGTTTCAAATGCAAGGGTTTTCATAGGCATCTTTTTTGCAAGATCTGGGGGTAGCTAATTTTTTGGGACACTTTGGGCTCAAACGGACACTACCATTGCATTTGCAGCGGCCAAAAACCCTAAGATCACCCTTCATTTCATCAATTTTTGAGAAGTTGGTCTTGAAGGAAAAAAAAATTGTCTGAGGGGCCGTACAGCCTCCCCAGCATGCTCCCCGAGGCACGAAAATCAAAAAAA
>VDFB02130109.1:99170-130333 GCA_007258455.2 Sequoia sempervirens | reverse complement strand
TCGCAACAAGTCTTGTGAAGAAGTGAAATGGCTCTTATGTGTACAATTTTGCAGAGTTATGAACCTAAAACAATACAACAAGCTCTTGAGTCACCACCTTGGAAAGATGCTATGGATGTTGAATATGGAACAATACATGGGAACTTGTTGATCTTCCACCAGGGAAGAAGGCTATTGGCTGCAAATGAGTTTTTTTGAATCAAATACAAGGTAGACAGTAGCATTGACAAGTATAAAGCCCAACTTGTGGCTAAGGGCTATGCATAGAAGGAAGGCATATATTATGATGAGATTTTTTCCCCTACAACAAAGATCAAGACTATCTGTATGGTGTTGGCTATGGTAGGGCAGTTTGGGTGGAAATTTTAGCAGATGGATGTTAAGAGCGCCTTCCTTAATGGAGATCTCATGGAGGAAGTCTATATGACTCAACCAAAGGGATACACTGAACTTGGGTAGTAGCACAAAGTATGCACATCAAATCCCTCTATGGTCTTAAGCATGCTCCTCAACCCTAGTATATCAAGATTGATGAGTATCTCCTTAACCATGGATTCATCAGGAATCCATATGATCCCAATATCTACCTCAAACAACAAGGGGGAGAGATTGTCATTTTGGTTGTTTATGTCGACGATCTAGTCATTATAGGGAGTTCTCTACATATGATTGATGCAACAAAGAATGATCTTAAATCTTCATTCGACATGATAGATCTCGGGCTCTTGCATTATTGTCTTCGACTTGAGGTATGGAAAAAGAAGAATAAGATATATGTTTCTCAGATGAAATATTCCAAGACATTGCTCAAGAGATTCCACATGGAAGATTACAAACCTATGTCGACCCCCATGGAGAAAAGTTTACAACTTTTCCACCACGATCCATTTGCTCAGGTGAATGCTACTCTTTATTGTCAGTTGATTGGGAGTCTCATCTACCTGACCTATACTAGGCCGAATATCAATTTTGTTGTCAGTTATCTTTCTAGGTTTATGCATGAACCTAAGGTTGTTCATTAGAAGGCAGTAAAGAGGGTTTTGAGATACATCCGTGGTACAGTGGCATATGGTCTAGAATATAAGAAAAATGTATATTTTTCATTGTATGGGTACACAGATGTGGGCTATGTAGGTTCAATGGATGATAGGAAGTCTACTTCAGGCTTCATTTTCTATTTGGGATCTAGTCTAGTTTCTTGGGGGAACAAGAAGCAAATCACTGTTGCTCGCTCTTCCATAGAGGTAGAATATCATGCCTCAGGGGGGGTTGTCTGCAAGGCGATATGGTTACATGTCACATTTTGATAGGTATGGGTGTTCTTGATACAGGTCCTACCACTTTGTTCTGCGATAATTAGAGTGTGCTAAAGCTTGTTCACAATCCAATTTTCCATGAGAATACCAAGAATATTGAGGTTCAGTGCCATTGCATTCATGAGCATGTTCAACAACAAAATATAAAACTCTAGTTTTTTCTAACTCAAGAGTAGCGTGCAAACATGTTTACCAAATCACTTGCAATTGTGAAGTTCGAGGCTTTCCGAACTTTCATGCTTTGGTCTCTTGGGCATATGATGTGATAAGGGTGGTGTTAGAATAGTTGTTATTACATCATTAATAAAATAATACATAGCTATGTAATTAGTTATATTTCTATTGATCAAGTATGCCTGTCAAGTTGGTTATTCACCAACCTTTCTTTGTATTTATTCTTACCTTCTCACATAATAAAATCACTTGATAGCTCTCTTTTATTCTTCACAACATTCATCACATCATTCTTTGTTTCAATAGCTTTGACAAAGGATATATTATGATTTGGCATAGGATTAAAGTAAATATTTACAAGTTTTGATTAGGAGGAGATATAGATTTATTGTACCTTGATCATTAAAACCACCAATTAAAATATGATTAGAATCAATGAGTTCTTGCATAATATATTTAAGATACTTGCAGTATTTCGTATCATGTCCATTTTGTTGATGAAAATAATAATAGGCATTTGGTCTATAGTTTGAAGGTAAAGGTTTAGTAGGATTACGAGCTCTTATAGGAGGTAAGGAAATCAAATTCTTGTCTAAGAGCTACAACATGATATTATTAAGGGTATTAGGAAGAGAAGTGATTTTTTTATTCCTATCTCCAAGTGTGTATGGATTTGTCATCTTTATAGTAACCAATTGAGTGTCAATATGTTGAGTTGGTTGAGGAGGAATTGAGTTGTAAAAATCCCTTATTTTGTTTCTTAAATGTTTGGTAATTTTTTTGAGGTGTGGATTCAATTTTTTTAGGATGACTAGAGGGAATTTTTACTTCACAACTACTAACCGAATTTTGATAATCATGAAAGGCTGTACACAACTGTATGAAGGGGGGAAATTTCAACATCTCAAGTTTATCTTGGATTTTGTTTTGTAAATTGGAAATAAACATTCTTTGAAAGTCAATGTTAGGAATCTTAATGTTTATTTGTGAGTAAAGCATTTGGTATTGTGAGCTATGAAATTGGTGACCTTTTCATCATCCTTTTGTTCACATGTCATTAAATCAGCTAAGGTTATCTTAGGACCCATGTGAATTTGGAAGTGATTGCAGAAAGCATCAATAAGTTCATTGAATGAATGTATTGAGTTATTCGGTAAAGAGAAAAACCACTCTAAAGCAATATCTTTCAAGGATCCAGGGAAGAGTTTAGCCAAGAGTTTATCCTAAAAAATGAAGTCACTACATAAGGTTGTGCATGCAAAAACATGGATAACATGATCTCCTTTTCCACCATATTTCTCAAATCTAGGAACCTCTATACCTTGTGACATTTGTGTTTTCAATATCCTCAAGGATAATGGGTTGGTTTTGACCTATTGTGAAGGCTGGCCATTGTGATTTTTATTCAATGTAGCAATTTATTATTGGAGGGATGAAACATTTTGTAAAAGTGTGTTAAGGATGGGATCATTATTTGTGTTGTGAGATGGAGGTGAATACGGTGAAGGTGTATATGTGTTTAGAGGGCAAGTGAATCGTAAATTTGTGAGGGGAGATGGATTAGGAGATATGAGATTAGAATGTACAAATCTAGAAGGATTCCTAGTGGAAATACCTAAGGTCATATGGACATTGCTAGTAGGTTGTATGGTTGTAGTAACAGTTGGATTAGTGTATGTAGGAATAGAGGTCACAGTTGTGGAAGGAAGAATTGGATTTCCACCTTGACTTTGAGTATATCCCAAAGCTTGAGCAGAACCATTCATCACGGTGACATGTTTACCAGAAATGTGAGCTAGGCTATGAATAATCTCTATTCCATGTTCATTTTCATCTCATGTTATCTATGGCATGAATCATAGTACCAACCATGTAATTAGAACTCACAGAATTTTGCAATTTGTCTAATCCTTCATCAATTCTTCTAAGATTTTGTTGAGGGACATTAGCAACCATTGTTTCAACATTAGTAACATTGGTTGTTGGTAAGGAGGTCATAGGGAATGAAGTGTCAAAGGTATGATCCATAGTGGGTTGACTAGTGTCAACACTATGAGTGAAAGAGTTAGTGAGCCCAAGATCCATGGTGATTGATATCACAAGATGACATGAGTCTTGAACTACGTCTCATGACAGTATTAGCAATAGGATGCCAAGTTGTCAAGCTCATACAAGTTTCACAAACCTAGGTGGACTCAAAATGGAGGATAGGGACTAGATGAATTTAACTTAGAACAATCAATGCAATGCAAATATATAAAAGGAGATAGAAATATTCATATTCTAAATAAGACAAGTTTCTGATTACACTATGTAAAAACCTAAAAATGATGCAATTTTGAATTGAAACAATGAATTGATTTTCGCAATTTAACCTCAATATGATCAATTTTAGAAAATAGAAATTCTGGAAACTGAAATAGCAAAATAGAATACAAAAAAAAGATTTTGATGCCTAAGAATGCAAGAAAAAGTCCTAATCAGGGAATCATTCACCCCTAGGAAAATGGGTCCTAGTTCAGGGTTTTTAAAAATGATTTTACAAATTTCTGAGATAAATTTTAAGGTTTTTAGATTCTAGACTAAGATAGGTGGTTACAGTTTCAAATTTCTAGAAAATGAAGCCTAAATGGAAGTGCAAAATGATGTTAAATGACACACTAGGAGACCTAATTTTAAATGAAACTTTGATTCAATTTTATGTTTAGAAGTGTTGATCATGAAATGCTATGTAAATGCTTTGCAAAATGATTGAATTTTTGTATTTTTCTAGATTTTAAAGAATGCAAAAATGCAAACCTAAAACCCTAAATGAGATGCAAGTTAATGCAATTTAAGAACCCTAAATGAGATGCAAGATAATGCAATTTAAGAACCCTAAATGAGATGCAAATCAATACAATTCAATGCAAATGAATGCAAGACCTAAACCTAGGGTTGAAAATCAAGTCTAAAATCAAAAAATTACAATGCTCAAAAGTTAGGTTCACCAAGATGAAGTGTAGAAAAATAGGTGGGGTTATACAAAGTATGGAAACTAAGGTAACCTATCTTCCCACAAATCATACAAGAAATGATATCCCCTAAAATAATTGACTAACAATCCTTTTAGGTGAAATATATTCAATGGGGGAATCTGTTGATTTCTTTCTATGCTTAAGGACGGGGGTCCAAGTCAAACAACACTATGGGGATAAAAACTAAAAATAGTAAACTAATTCAAAAATGAAATCTAACACTTGGATCTTGAAGATGAATCTTAATGCTAACAAAAACAAGAAACATAATGCGTATCTGAGAAGGGGAGAATCTTGTGTACCTTTCACAAAATGCTATTTTTGGAAGCTTTCTTGGGACTCATTCGCCCATGGGTGATTTGGTCTCTAGTGAGGGTTTTTCTACAACTTTTGGGAGCCTCTGGTCTTATCTATGCAATTCCAAATTCTCTGGGTTTCAGTGTCAGAAATTCTGAAACAACTTCAAGATCTGATTTTTTGTGAGAAGATGACAACTTTGACAACTTTTGTAACCTTTGCAACTTTGACAACTTCTTCAATTTTTCTCTTCAAAATATCTTCAAGCCTTCTTCAATCTAAATATGTAATCACACACACAAGAGATAAAAATGTTTGTTTTGGTGAATGGGGGTTTGCCTTGGTCAAACCCCATTTTGGTAATCAAACCTTGAATTGAAACAATGAAACATGAAGGAATGATGAATGCATAATTGCAATGTTACCACTCGAAAAATCCTTGAATGAACCTTGATAATGTAGAACTGCAACTTGCATGAGATGACTGAAATGGATGTGGATCTTGATCTTGAATCTTGCTTGAAATAATGTTTTGAACACTTGAATGGATCATGAAACCTACATCACAATGTTAGCTCTAAAAAAATGCATGATGCAAGAAGACTTTGACATGATGATTGGATCTTGATTACTGCAATAAAACTTTGATATTTCTGCCCTTGAATGCTCTTGATCATAAACTTTGGCTCTTGTGAAGTCACACAAAAATTCTAGGTGAAACATAGTGTAATGACCTTGTATTATAGGTATGAATCCTTAATTTCCCAAAATTCAAATATCACAAGCTAACATTTGAATATACACTTAGAGACATTAAAATCCTGCCAAAAACATAGTTTAAAATGTGGTTCAAAGGCCTAGGGAGGACCCATTTTCCCATGGCCGAATGGGTCCTAGGTCCCTATTCCTGGAACACACATTGCTCAAGGTAAAGTGTTATGTGTAAGAATTAATTATTGTCAAGTTTCCCTTTCGAAAAATGCAATTTATTAGGCTTGTAAATAAATTATAGGGCCAATTAAGGCATAATTAAGCTCAATTAATTAAGAGGGCCCAAAACTTAGTGTGAAGATGTAAATAAATACATTTTACAACACTAAATTAAGGAAAAATTAAGTCCATTTTAACTAGGAGGTCCCAAACAAGTGAGAAAATGTAAAGGGATACATTTTCTATCTCTACACTTTTAATAGTGATAAACTATTGATACAACTCAAAAGGGTTGTTAAGGATCTTAAATTTCTACAGAAAAGTATTCTTCATCTCCTCCCAATCGTGAATTGACCCAGTTGGTAAATGGATGAACCGGTATAATGCTTCATCTGCTAGGGAGTAAGGGAAAATTTTGTAGGCAACATCTTGATGATCAATCACTCTATTCGTGAGGCATCCTTCAAAAATCTTAATATGTTCTTTCGTAGTTCTATATGGGTACGAAGAACTTCAAAAGAAAATTATTAGGATTTTTAGGCATTTCATGGTAATCGTTAAATGTAAGAGGAGAGGGGTTATTAGCTAACCAAGCCATTGGTGGACGTGGAGGTGGTAATGGCCATGGACCAACAACTAAAATCTGAACTATAGGTGGGGATGGAATGGATAAAGCAGATGATGTAGAACTAAAAGATGGAGAAGGGGGAGATGGAGGTGAAAGAGATATGGAGGGTGGGCCTGAAGATGAACTTTCCCCTTTAGCTTCTCTTCTAGCTCATGTAGGGTTTTTAATCTATAGAAATTCTCCTTTGTTTAGTATAGATATGAGTACTCTATAAAATCTACTAGGAGAAATGATCCTATACACTCTAGCTTTTCTCAAGAAGTCCTCCATCTAGTGCCAATTTTGTTGATGAGTTTTTTTGCACTGCACATCACAGATAAAACACAAGTGTTTTATCTCTCTTGAAAGGATCTACTTCTTGTTGAAAATCTTCCAAAATAGACCACAAAGTTTCGGATGTCAGGTATTGACTATGTAGCAAAAACTTAGTGTTTGATGTGATTTGCTAGTATGACAAATGGAATTTATGGTTTACAATGATCATAAGATTATAATATGGAAATAAGGGTTTACAAAGTCTAAATATTGGTCAAAAATCTAACTATAATTTCATAACAACAACTTGAATAAAACCTTTTATCATCAAATATAATAGCTTGAGTGATACTTTGAGCCTAAACTAACTCAAATTTGATAAATAAATTGTAAAAGATGGAGGGTTTGAGAGAAATCCTAATTCTAAAAATCTATGGACAACTGCAACAATGGTGGATGCTTTAGATAAAAAAACTTGGAGGTCAATAAACTATTATTTGCTTAACCAAGGACCAACCTACAATGCTACAAAGAAAGTGCAATCTTCTAAGGTAAACTTCAAATTTTCAGACTATAATATCCACACATGTATATGCATAAATATTCACAGCCGAACTTAAGAAATTGAAATTAGCTTAGACTAACCTTACACTACAATCCACAATTAGCAAATTAGAAAAGTTATGAGTAGGAAGTTCAATAAAAATACCTTAACACTCTGCCATTATTAAAGCTGAAGGAAAACTAGTAATGCTGAAAATAAAAATTGGAAGATAGAATCATGCATGCATTCAAAAATAACAAGGAAGATAACCGACACTTCAATTCCTTCACTTATATTACTCCAAAATTCTTTTTACAACAATTCTCTTCAACCCCTTTCAAATGAGAGGGGGCTGCCTTTTATAGAAAAGTTCAACAAAATCAATAGTGGAGATTATCTCAACACCAATAGCCAAGATTTAATTTGCACTCAAGATTTAGGGTGCATTATATACATTTACAATTATCCATAATTTTAAAATAGGGTCACATGTTCAAGCCTAGGAGAATGTAAAATATCTTAATATATTCTATATAAAATACCCTACAAAATCTCCTAAAATTGGGTGCATGCACTTGGAGGTAACTAATTTTGCCAACTAACTAGAAATTATAGATATTTGTCATCTATGATAGGATTTCCAACTTCTTTTTATTTTATAGCATATTTAACAAAATTAAATAAATTTTCCATTAGTTGTTGATGTGCTAGAGGCTAGGCCCTATGAATTTTGTGGTTGATTAGTTTGTATTCATTCAACAATTCACTATGTAACTTTGCACAGGTCTGTCTTTGCTTAACCATCTCCTCTGATCTTGAGAACACTTGTGCAATATCGTCCAAAAAAATTTCCTCCAAGATGTCTATTGATCGTTGTTGAATTTTCCTCTTCTATAGCAATTTGAGGG
This sequence comes from Sequoia sempervirens, assembly GCA_007258455.2. Taxonomy (NCBI): domain Eukaryota; kingdom Viridiplantae; phylum Streptophyta; class Pinopsida; order Cupressales; family Cupressaceae; genus Sequoia; species Sequoia sempervirens. The sequence goes on along the minus strand of VDFB02130109.1, from coordinate 122,264 downwards.
CTGCATTATCCAATTTCTCTATAGCAATTATAGTTTCCGCTATATTTCCCAAAAAATGGTCACAGTCCAATAATACATCATTTATTCTATCAAGAGTCATTTTTAATGCTAGAAAAACTTGTGATAAGATTTCCTTATGGAAATCAAGTGCATACGCCCACAATTTGGGCTCCCCTATCTTATCTTTGCTCAAAATTTGCTCTTTTTCAAGAATTTTTTGAAGAAAATGTTTTGATGACCTGTAGTTTTGAATATGTGAGCCCAATAAATTTTTTCTAAGGCAACACAGTCCTCCATTTCATTGTCAACCGCCTCCTTCAGAATCAAGTAATTGTTATGCATTTCTGCTTTGACATTCATTGCCTTATCCCCTAAGATAGCAACGCGACCAATCTAATCTGTGGTTGCTTTGGTCAAAGTCTTCATAGGTTCTACTTTGTTGACCTCTTCTTTTGACAATATTATGGGAGTAGAAATTTTTCGCGGAAGCATCCTACCCCAAAGTTACCAATTGCTGAAAAGGTAGTCAGTTCTACCATCTGTGCTTTCAACTCCTTTGTTGCTTGGTCTTTATTCATTATACTCAAGATGGTTGACACAGTTCCCTAGAATTCATCAATTTCTTGTGTTTTGTTAACTGGACCAATGTTCATAGAAGTAACCCTAAACTCTGAGGGATGAATGGAAGCATCGTCCTTATCCACAATCGGAGTAGTAATATGGACAGTTTGTGACCTCGAGGCATTCTTAGTAATGTGTGATCTTACTTTATCTTTCTTCTTCTCCTTGGGTTGCTGACTATCGCAGGCGAGGATAGGCTCAAAATGAGCTCTAGGATCACGAACCATAGGAGCTCTATCTTTCAATTATTTCTACAACCAGGAAAGAGTAGTCGTTCACTCTATGCAAGATGTGGCAACAATCTTATGTTGCTCCATTCGTGGTTCCTCTTTTTCCTGCTCTCGCTTCCTCTTGCTTTGGTTAGACTTTTGATCTCCAATCTCCCTCTCACTCCTTTCTTCTTCTATTTTCCCATGTTGAGCAACCTCAATATCTACTTCCCTTTCCTTATTCTCTTCTTCTTTCTCCTTGGGGATCTCTTTTTCATGTGCACCTTCTATTTTGTCATCTTTCAAAGTCTCCTCTTCCTTAGGTGTCTTTATGAACTTCTTCCTTCTTGTCCTCCTTTAGGATCTTTTCTTCTTTTTCATCATCATCTATTACATATCCTTCAAGCTCAACAAATTTAAATCTCTCACTCGATTCTTCAACATGTTCTTCATGCTTAGGCATTCTGGATTCTTCTTCTATTGCGGCTACATCCTCAAGTTTCTCTTTTCCATTCTGTTGCATTTCTTCCCAGATATTTTCAACATTCTCCATATTTAGAGGCCCAAGAATAGGCGAAGTGGGAGCAGTGGTGATAAAGGTAGTAATTTGAGCCGTCAGAAGCCTATTATCCTCGGACAATGTTAGCAAATGGATTGCTCATTGTGGTTTAATGTGAGAAAATGACCCTGAGATGCCATGTTTGGCAACGACCAACAAACTAACAACTTGAGAGATTGCTATTGAAATAGAAATATTCTTCTGAATTTTAGAGGTACAACTTCTTCGTATGATTTTATGTGTTTTCAAGTATGTTTTTGACTGGAAAACAGGGAAGGAAAACTAGCACATGTGCATAAAAATGACACAATTGTGAAATTAACATGGAATAAAAGGATAGACGTAAATGACACAAATATAATTCACTTGTACTTGCAAAAGGTAAGGTGAAGAGAAGACAACTTTATCTTATTATATGAATGATTCGAGGCTCATAGACCTCACAATAAACATATCTATAACCTGATATAACAGAAAATTAACATAAAAAAGAGATTATGAATTCACACAAAAAAATCAGCAATGAAAGAAAAAGTATTTGACACTTACATTCAAAAAACTGTTTCTTTTATGAAAATAAAGAACTCCCAAGATCCCTTCCCAATACAAAGATTAAGTTCAGAAAATCACCCCTTCCCAATACAAAGATTAAGTTCAGAAAATCACCCCTTCCCCTCTTGAACAACACAAAAAAGATCCCCAACTTTGAAAAACTTTACAAACTTTACAATAAATAAATCCCCAAAGGGAGACCTTTCGGTTTCCCCTAACTTTTTCTTGAAAACAAAATTCTTTTTATGAAAGATTTTAAACTTCCTTGTAATTGACCTTTATTTGGAAATTTTATAAAGTTTGATAAAATAAACCCCGAGGAACTTCACTATACATTTCTTTTAACCCATAAAGTAAATGGGAACATAATGATTATAAACTTTAAATAATATGCCAAGTAGGATATTGGCATGGCACTCTGTTTAGTATATGACAGGTGACACCTTATGAGAATCGCACTCAAAGCATGTTGAATGGTTTTTGAATTCTTCAAGATTCTCATTCCATATTTGATTATTAAGCTATTTGGAAATTGATTTCCTTTACAAACCAAATGCACATTGTATAATTTTCTTCTATATACACAAGCCAGGCAGTGTAATCCATCAATAACGATTGAGTAGTGAGAACGTCTTCATTGTTGTTTAGAAGCAAAGGCACGGCTATGGGAACTTGATAGGCCAAAAATCCTTTGTACTTTCCAGTAATTCTTTCTTTTAACAAATCTTCACTCAATATAAATCCAAATGAAGAATATTTTCAAAATGTACTTAAGCCCACACAAATATCGATTCACCAAATGATAAAGATATTCCATTGCATCAATATTTCTCTTTTTTTAACTCTCTGCATCACACAAATATGCATGAACATCTTTGAAAGTCATTGTGTATGCCAACTGATAAGTAATGATGATCACGAACTTTGTGAATGATACCATCAAATGCCTTCCCATCAACGTCGTTTTCCCAAGTATCGCCTGCAAATTTTCCTCACATGGTGCTATGGCCTTGATGGCAGACTTTAATGAACGTAAATTATTGATTGTGAATCCTTTTCTCTTCCTTATTGCCACTTTTTATGGTTCTCATAACCATTTTAGGGGCCGTCCGTAGCTCGGAAACCAAATGTGAATGTCAATGAATCATTTGATGTTTTTATTTCACCTATCTTTGATAATGTTTTCGGCCCTTTGGAAGGTTTTAGTAACCACATCAGGTGTCCATAAGAGTTTCTAATGCAACTTCTCTGTCCAATAAGAGTTCCAATAGTCGTATTGTATTCTATAGTTCGCATGCTCCAATCGGGCATATGCAGGCAATTAAGAGACTCTTTCTCGATCTCACATCCATTTAAACTGTTAGTGACGAGTGATGAAGTCTTCATTTCCATTGTTTACCAAGTTTGGAAACCTATTTCTGAGGGGAGCCATCTGATTTTTTCCACCATAAACTTGTCCAGAAGTAACATATATCTGCATTTCTTTCGGGCAGAAATGCCACTACTATTAAAAACCATGGCAACTGCTCTTTTGCTTACAATCTTAACTGCCCTGAACACTTTGATTTCCTATAGCATATATTGGTTCGATTCATATTGTAAGAATGGTTCATCTAGTAGAATTTTGTATGATAACATTCTGAGCATAATATAGCCTTCACCTAGAAATATGTGTTCCTTTATAACCTTCAATGCTTTTGTTCTCATGATGATCTTTGTCATCCTTTGGTCGATAACCAAGAGCATATGATGACGGATCCACTTTTGAGAGAGATGTTTTTCCAAGGGAACAATGGAGTTATATATTTATGAATGCATGATTATCAACTTTGATGACATTGATTGAAATCTTTAGAAGGGATTAGTAGAAGATACCAGTCACTAGTTGAATCCATATTACTTTCCTTACTGAAAGTTCTAACCATGCGTAAAGTTCATGAGCCATAGTGGGTTTTCGATCATAAGCAAGGTAAGATGTCACATTAAAGCCTTTGATGAATGCTAGCCACTTCTTTCCACCTGGAAACATCAACATGCCTTATCTATGCTTCCAGCTTTGGATTGTAATGTTCCATGTCATAGGGACCTTTATCATCAAGGAATTTTTAAAACTATAATGGGATTTTATCACATAATTGTACATGGTGCAGATATTGTATACCAAGAATTCTACCTCTTCACTGATAGCATATGATTTACTTATTGTAACTACAATATTTGACAAAGCCTTATTGCTAGTATATTTATTGGATTTCTCTTCAATAATACCCCACTATCTTCATTTTCTAAGATAATTTCTCCAACCCATATAGAGCATAGTTGTTTTATAGGAGGACACAAGTTGCAGTATTTGAGGATTCAATTGTAAGAGTATTACTTGAAATACTCAACCTTTGTTCATAAATGATCCATAGGTGCCAAGAAAATATATTAACACAACCATCACAAGCTTGACTGACACTTGGAAAATGAAAATTTAAAAATTTTCAATGGTCCTAAATGGGCGTAATAGACAATAAGGCTTGTGATAACTCCTTTGGCATATTCTTCAAGTAGGCGACAAAAGTCTCTGATAGAGTAGTGGGAGGGATAGAAGAAATGGTGGGTGGCAATGTTGAGAAGGTGAGTTGGGGAAAAGGAAGAGTAGAAGAAGGAGAAGATGTGGTAGAAGAGGAAGCCTCAATCAGGATGGCAGAGGTGGTAGGATTAGATAATGGAAGGTGGACAAAATTGTCCACTGTGGGTGGAAAGGATATGACTGGTGGAGATGGAGTGGAAACAGAGAGAAGTAAAGTGGTAGAATGAGGTGGTGAAGGAAGATGAGGTGGTACTTAAGATTCATCCAGTTGTGAAGGATCCTCTTGGATGGTTTCCATGACTATTGTGTTAGTTTTCTTTGCTTCCTTGGACATGGGCATGTTAGGTCCTCTATGCCTTTACTTTAATATACTTGTTGCTTTTCTGTTGGGTGTCTTTCTTGCACTTGTTTCTTCTTTCGAGACCTAGTAATGGGAGGAGATGGCACTCCCTTACTAGATGAGATTGTCTCTAAAGCATTACCTTCATGCCCTTCATCATTGGTTTTATTATCATTGTCAATTTCTTGGGCCCACCCTCACTCCCACTCACCATAGGTAAGCTCCACTCCATGTTTCTCCAATCGATCCACTTGTGTGTCAATCCATGCCTTTGTCCTTCTTAGTACTAAACAGGTGATCACATTAATGTCCATATCTTCTTATTTAGTCCAATCCAACAAAGGAAGAAGTAGTTTGGCCACCTTGTTGTGAGTTTCTTCATCAAGGTTGTTGTCATCTTCCTTCAACTGATCAAGAATGGTATATAAGTCAAGAGTTCGAATGAACTCAAGGGACACCCTCATATACATTCTCTTTTTAACCTCATGGTCATCCTTGCACAATTTTCCTATAAATATTCAATATGAATGCGATGGGCATGTTGTTTTCTAACTTTCTTTTGCATCTTGCCCAGATGGTTCAGATTACCTCGTGTAGTGTGAAAGAGGATATTAAAATCCTAAACCTCCTTGTCAAAATTCTTCACAAATATGGTTGAAGGACAAGCATATAATGCTCTCCCCAGAGTCATGGGGTAAGAGACTTTGGATTTGTGTTTTGATTACAACAATTGGTGTGAAGCACATAGTTGCCTTGTCAATTCCAATAGCACCATCTTGTCCACCGGGTATCTGGGTAGCATGTACAGAGCACCAGAGAATCTTTTAATTCTGCAATATGTAAACTTTGGGAATTGGATAAACCAGTATCCAAAGTTCTTCACCATCCCCTTTGCTGAGTATGGCATCTGTGTACCAAAGTCCCCTTCTAGTGATCGGATTATTTGCATGATGAAGGCATCATTCACTCTCTTGTAGTTGTGTTTGAAGTTCCTATACTAGAGTTGAGGGTAGCACTCATAAACAATATATTCATTAGGACCTATTCCCAAATTGCCCTTATAGGTTAGAACTCAATATAAGAAGTTGGCCAGAAGGTAGACAACATAGGAGGTCATATAGAACTTTGATGTCTTCTTCAACACTACATCTTGGGCATGAATATTATAAATGATCATATTAGCCCAATCAAATTTGATTTCCCCTCTCAATATTTCTTTAATAAAGGACTACATCCATTCTTCAAACATGTTGGAAGTGAGGAGCCCTCAAAGACATTTACTTCTTCAACAAAGTCGCTCTTGTACAACTTCTTAGGGAGCTTCTCGGTACTAGGTGGAAGAGTAAACATCCACTTCTTATTGATGACTTGAAGGTAGCCTGTAGTTCCTGTTTCCCATACCATAAGGGCATACTCTTAGTGACTACCTCCATTTGAGAGAACGAAGGAATGTTGAACACTCTTGTAATAGATGAGGCAGACAAGTTTTCCACTGCCCTTCCCTCTGTTGTTACTATTCTTCAAGAATCCTTGTGATAAAACTCCCGACAACCATGAATGAGCTACACACTAATCAAGGATGGTGGAAAATCCATTCTATGTGTAAACCGCTTCGTTTGATTTTCTTCGAGAGCTCAATCTTTGGAGTAGTGAGGGTGCGTTGTCTAAGTTCATCAATGTCTATATGCTTGAGGTCTATGTCAGATATCTTATCCCATGTGGACACAATCTTAGAGCTTCGACATTGTGGAACTCGTACTTCATCTTTGCTGACTTTTTCGCTTTCTTGGTCTTTCTCATTTTTAAAATTTTTTCCATATAACCTGCAAAATGTCGCGTAATGAATAATGTCGATCAAGCAATCAAAATTGGTTAGTATGAACAAAAGATGCATCAGTCATGATCAAATCATCATTAAATCATCAAATGTCAGAGAGAAACAATTAAATTAGCAAATTGAAACAATTTCTGACACTTTGCAGGTCCATCACATTGCGGAAGCCATCATCGTGCGGGCCGGAGCAGTAAAAGAACTAGACATATGTGGGACAGAGCAACGTGGAAGCCAAACGATATGGCACAAGCACATAGGAAACCCACAAATGACATCCTATAACACTTTTTCTCTAGTATATCAATTACTTTGAATTTTAGTGGTTGTCCATTTCAAGCACATGGGAATGAATTTCAAAGACGTTAGTGCTCAATACTTAATGATTTTACCTTTTTTAACCCTATGCAGAAAAATGTTTGCATATTCCAAGGGTGTAGAAGCTTACTACATGGGACCTCCCGCGAAGTGGACCCTTAGAGTTTAAGCCTTCAAAGTTTAATCGTTCTCGATTTTTGACACTTCAGTAAATTTGATCACTTCACTTGGTGTTTGCAGGAAATGATAATGTGGAAGCCGAGGGTACCCATGCCATCATGAGTGGAAATACGCAAAGGGATCCCTTCATGGGGATTCCCACAAATGAACCTTCTACAACGAGTTCAAAGTGTTGAGGTTACTAACTTTTAATGGGGCCTAAGTTATGGTTGTGCGATGATGGAAACTCATGAAGGAGGTTTTGCAGGGTGTAGCTTTGTGGGACCTCAATTTGTGGAAGCTCATGGAAATCATGTTATAGAAGGCGGTAGAAACACGATGGATTCCCATGTCAAGTTTCTCGCATGGAAAATCCATAAAAGGAGAAAGACCAACAAAACCTAAGTTTGCAAGCTTGGAAGTAAGCATTAAAAAAATGCTTGTAAGTCTATGATTTACCAGTGCATGGAGATCATCAACAATTTTACCAACCCAAAGTATCATTAAAATGGCAATTTACGAGATTACAATGCTGAGGGAGGTATACCTGAATGCGACAGAAATAAGGGGAAGCTCAAGAACAATCACCAATCCTCAATCAATCGCTCAATCAAAACAATGAGTCCAAACACCAAATTCACAAATAATTTAGAGAAACAATGAACCCAACTCAACTCCATTTATGTAGACGGTCTATAATAAATCTAGTAATAAATGCGAGAAAATGCCTCATAAGCCATGAAAACCCTAATTGTGAATACCCGTGGATTAGAAAACACATCAATGAGGGTAAGTTGGAGGCGGATTCCATGGATGTGCGAGACATTGGAATGTGGGATCTAAGAGTGTGCAGGCTGAAGAGTTGTGGAAGATAAAGGAGATGGTGCCACCATTGTGGAATTCTACAAACATAATTCCGAAGGTAGAATCTCACAAAGTATTTGAACTACAAATGAAAAATGAAACCCTGAAATCTACCTTGTGAATCTCACAAAGGGAATTTTGTAAGGTAAAACCTGCATTTAGACACTTAGCCAAATTTTAATGATTTTCAAAGGGGCATCAAGATTCGAAAGTAATTCAAGTGAGGCAACCAAAAGGGAAGGAAAAAAGAAAAACCAAACTGACGCAAATGAAATTGATGCAAGAAAAAGTGAAAAATAAAGGGGGTCCCCATTTCATGGGGTGTGTGAAAAATGCACAACACTTTGCAATGTCTCAAAACATCACTTAGGTTGGCCAGAATATGAGATAAACAATAATTCCAACAAGTCTTTCACCAAACATAAATGTGGTGCAAAGAAGTCCTATCCAGGAGATAAAGAGGACATAAAATAAATTATTACATCCTCCAATGTGATCCCAAACACCACACAATGGTGCACAACATCCCAAGTTGGCAACAAGGAAAAGTGTAGCACATTGCCAATCGTCCCAAAAACATAACTTCCAATTGAATTTACTCAATGTAGTTCATAAGATGATAAGGAAGGACCCAAACACATCTTAACACAACCTCCAATGCTAGCATAGACCTCCAAGCACATAGCTAAAGCAAGAGGACAAGCCTTTTTAGCTAAACATCCACAAATTTCTAAAAAACCAGCTCAAAAAAATATGCCAAAATCAGCTAGTACACATCTACCAGAATATGCCAAAATCAGCTAGCACACATCTGACAGAATTAAAAAAATTCATTAGGACTGAAAGTCCAGGAGACAAAGTTATGAGATAAAATATTCATAACCCAAGTTGTCATAAACTTCCTCACTTGAAAGATGATTTTAGATACTGCACAAACATTAAGAGCATAACCACCAAGCCACAAGAGTAGAAACAACATAGAGAAATACAAAACATTTTTTGGACTAGTCCTAATGAGAAACCAAACTACCAATCCACTATAATTACTGGGTTAAGCCACAATAGTGGTTTACAAATTTTTTGAGGAAGGAAATTTGTTTTTTTTTTGTTTTCACAATGACAAGGGGTTCGATCGAACAAAAGGTTCGACTGAACCCATAAACATATGAATAAAAAAATAATATTTAATAGGGTTTGCTTAAATGGATGTTCAAGCGAACCCGTTGAAATAGGGCATAAAAAATAAAAAACAAACTGTCACTGTCGCGCATTCTACGTATTCTCTGTTGGAGCTATGTATGTAGCGAAAGCGAACCCAAAGGCGAATGTAGCAAACAGACTTGGGAAAAACGTGCATCAACTTGACCTCCATAGCCATAATTCATCAACCCGACCTCCATAGCTCACTCACAGTTGGTTATATTCGAATTTTGTAGATTTCAAAATGCATTTGTTTGAGAAATTTTGAAACCCTAAATGTGAAATGTTTCAAATTTGTAGATTTCAAATTGCATTTCTTTGTTTGAAATTGCATTTGCTTGAAAGTTTCTAAAGCCTTTTCAACAAACACTATTTCTATCATGCTTTGATGAATGTTCATACCCTATTCCAAAGCTCCAATTTTGGCACGGGCATATAGAGTGTTGAAAAAATGGTGTTGCATTGCTTGAATGATTTTAGAAACTCATTTCAAAACTCTCTGAAAAAATTAACATGCCTTGTCTATGCTTCCACATTTTGCATACATTTCTACTAGGGCACCTCCAATTGCATTTGCTTTAATGTTTCTAAAGTCTTACCTGAACATAAAACAAATTTATTTGAGGCATTATATCAAATAGTTCATGTTAATTTTTTTTGGTTATATTTGTTATTAAAATTATTGTTGATAACCATATATCTTTATAATTTTGTATCAGATGGATTATTTTGTTCAACCCACAATAATGAATTATTGGTAAATAAAAGTGTGAACCATAATAGTGACTATTTCCCTCATTGAGGTTGATAAGTTCTGCTAATGATTGTGGTATGAAAGTATAAATAAGAATATGATCCCTAATTGGTAAGATTTATTAAAGCACAACCTCTCTAATGAGTATAATTTTTTGAGGGATTTGAAACAATTAATCTAGTTCCCATTGATTAGAACTAAACATATTATATTACACTCTAACAAAACTTCAATTGGAACTTAGGTAATCTAGACTATTTATAAAAATGGGGAATTATAGTTATTCCCCTACAAGTTTTTATATTGGTAAACTATGAAATTATAAATTGGTAAAAGGTATAAAGTGGTAATCAATTAGAATTAAAATGCAAACATTGGTGAAGGTTTATCTAATTATCTTTTATATGTAGGACCTTTAGAAAAATGGGCATCATTCATGGTGGATATGACACCAACAAAGAAAGCTAGGGAGCATGGTGATAATGATGTAAAAATGTCATACCTAGAGCTATGAAGTAGAATTAATATATTTTATATCTTAAAATCTTAATATAATTAGGTGCTTCTTACTATTTTGTATCACCTTAGATAGTTTAGAAATTCAACTTAAAGTCTAAATCCTTGTTAAAAGAGGTAGTGTTGAGTTGTGTACATGTCCCAACTTAGATAGTTTATAAATGATACCATACTAAAATTATAACTTAGGGTGCTTACAATGGAAACTTGGATAAAATTCTTCATATTTTGCCTTTGAGTCTTATGACACTACTCCAAAAATGGTTGGTTCTAAATGTATGAATTGAAGAATAAATTTAGAGGAAAGAAACTAGATTGTTTGAATGAAATGTATAATAAAATAGTTCTATTAGGATTAGGAGGAATGAAAGTATTATTAAATTTTCTATTTTACAACTCAAAAGAGAATAAAGAAAATGGTGTGCCTTGTTTGTTGTTAATTTAAATTATTTAGTAAAAGTGAATGAGAACCATTCAAATGAAAATAAACCTCCATTACAAAAGTCTTAGGATGTCTTTCCCAGAATGAACTAGACTCATGTTTCCTCCTAAATGGGTGTTTTATTTTTTAATAGACTTCATGCATGAATTAGCCCCTATATCTAGAGATCCCTATCAAACAAACAATTCATATTTGCATGAATTAAAGGATTTCCTAAATGACATTTTAAAGAAAGGATTTATATGTTCTAGTGTCTTGTCATGGGATGCTCATACTATTTTTATGAAAAAGAAAGATTTAAGACACTTTTCCAAGTTGTCTTGATTATGTACATGTTCAATAAATAAACAATTAACATTAATATCCACCACCTAAAATAGATGACTTATTTTACTGATTGAGAGGGGTGGCCATATTTTAAAAAATAGGTCGAATATTCAATTACAATTAGCAAAGAATAAAGGAGGAATACATTCATAAAACTACATTTAGAATTAGGTATAGGACATCAAAATTATATGTTTGAGGCAATGCATATAAGCCACCCATATACAAAATAGTACAAAAGAAAGAGAAAAAATGTAAAGAATGCACTTGTAACCTATACTTGCTCGAGCATTAAAATTTTGAAATTAAACATAAAGAATAATAGGATTTATAAATTAAATACATGTGAGGCTATTATATAATATCAAAATAGACTATTTTAAAGTTTAAATTTATATTTTAATTTTAGGGTAAATACTTTTGGTTGAATTTATGAATTAGAAATAGAAATTTTGAAAGGGCCCCACCCTTTTACAAAGACCAATAAAGAGACAAAAAATGATCAATCATATTGGCATGGAAAAACAACAAGAAAAATGATGAGGGCACAACCTGAGACTTAAAAAATAACCCACAAACAAGAGAATAATTTTATTATTCAGAAAATGGAGCTTCTTACATGCAGAGGATCTCAAATCCCCAAGTTCTACAACACATGCAAGTTGAAGAAAGCTACACAATAACCCTTTCGCAATATGCGAGCTTGTCCCCAAAAAGTTACCCAAAAATTAGAAATCCGCCCATAAATAGAGCTCCTCTTTAGTTTTGGAGCCAAAACAACATTGAAATTTGAGTTTAAGCGGTTCGGCGCCAAAAAATTACAACTTGAAGTTCAAATTTCAAAAGAACATTTGCAATTGTATCTTCTAGAAAGTGCGCCAACTTCCCGGGGCCATAACTTTTGATCCGGGGCTTTGATTCGCGAACCGTTTGAACCGTTGGAAAGGTCTCGAAGTCAAGAATGCGCTCAAAATTTTCTACGCCAATTTTAGCAAGTTTTGGGGCCGATCCAGGAAATCTAAGTGCCTCAAATCTAACTCAGAAGATTTTCAGGTGCAAAATTGGGAAACTAAAACTGCAATATCTTTCAACCCAAGAATAGAAAATAAAAACTGTAAATTGGGAATTTCATTATGACGAAAAGGGTATCCAAAAATATAAAAACATCTAAAAATTGATAAACTTGAAATTTAACTATTTTTGGGTGATGCAAGATTGCCCTTACACCACTGGATGCTCCTGCATCAAAAAATATAGTTGTAAGTTAGAAAAAATAACATCCAATTAGAAATAATCCACCAATAGTGGCAATGTATCTAATAAAGAGGGTTGTTTTCCCAAAAACATTAGTAGATCTATCATTGAACACAACTTGAATCCAAAATTCTTCAAGGAACTATATCTTATTGTCAACCTTATCCTTTTCCATGAATGAACCTAGTTCCTTTGTAATCGAGTTTCCATCTTTATTTTCCAAACTTGAGACCAAAGCGTTCCTATAATCTTCTAAACTTGAACCTTCTTCATATTTTTAAATTATTAGAAAGAATACCAAGAGGTGAATGTTGCAATTCAAGAGAACGGTAGAGGCAATGAACTCCAACTAATCCATCTGTAACATGATTGTTGTCTCTACCAATCTCCTCTAAATTTCTCTTGACAAGACCTTCTAAATTAGTCATGTCTACAAAAGGACCACCCACCCCTCGATTATTCTCAAAGAGAGCCTCAACCAAATCCTAAGGTAAACAAGGCTCCATCTCATCCTTATGCATTTTGTTCAACCTTTCCTTCCTCTAAAATTCCTACACCTATAAAATACATAGCTATGATCTACACATGACAACATGGTGAAAACACAAGGAAATCCTATAGCATGACATGTTGAACCCAAATAACCAAATTCAAAAATAATTTAATCTATAAGTATAAATAGTTTGATGGTAGAAACTTTATACATATAAAAATATGATAAGTGTGTGATTATTTTTCTTTCCAATCTATAAATTTTTGATGTGCTTGGCTATATAATTGAGATGATTCACTCATAATGTAACATGATAAAAATTAAGTATGTATGAAAGAAATATTTTCGAGACATCAAGCTACCATTCTACATAACTCTCATGGAAATAAGAATATAATTTTATTTTAACTAAAGAAATTGTGTGTACTCTATCTTGAAATTACTAATTAATTTTGAATTATATACTTATAATTTAAAATAAGAGCATCCTTTGTAACATGGAATAGATAGGTTAATTAATGAAATAAAATATGTTTTTATATTAAGAAAAAATTACAAATATATGGAACTTATACATTGAGAAATTGATTAAGACAACTCTATATTCAAGAATTAAGACATGCTCGAATAATAATTTATATACCTTCTTTCAATAATTAACATTAGAAATTAATACTTGGCTCATATTGTATAATCACACTAGAAACCAACAATGGAAGATTGAGAGTCTCAACTAAGAATTCCACCTTATAGATAACATTCATACTAGAAGCCAACAACTAAAGACCAAATTTCATAAATAAAGTTCATGTGTTATATATCATGCCTTTGAGGGGTCCACAAGTACCATGAGCCTTTTGAAATCCTTCTCCATCTAAATGCATCCATTCCAAGACCATTGGGAGGTGGGTATCCCAAGTTCCTTAATTTCTTGTAGGAATTTAATCAAGAGTAGGACATTGTGACTTTGGCATGTAAATTTAAATCTAAATGCGCATCCAAAAAATACAAATTCAATAACTAAATTTAATTCAAAAAGTGGCCCACCATCTATGGCCTTCTATAAACTTCTCGAAGATGTCATTCCCATAAATGATAAATTAAAAGTTAAGTTATGACTTCACCAAAATGACATGAAATTATCTTTCTAATCTATGTCATATTTGCATAAATCCCTCAAAGAAATTTTTAACTAATTTTAAACACTCAAACAAATACATATATATGAATATATACTTCATTTATAAATTCTTGGAATATATCTTGATCCATCACAATTAAATTCTTAGACATCATGCATAATATTTTTGATGTATTCACAAAGCCACCTAGGGTCTCATAAAACTTGAGTAGGTGAATACCAATATGCATATCTAATGGTGGGGTAAATGGAGGGGGATTAGGAGTAAGTTCATATATATCTATTACTTATTTTGCAATCCAATATATTGGTTGGAGAGGTTGCATTTGAATAGGAGTGAAGATAAGGTCTATTAAAATATGACTCACCATCTTCTCTATTCTTAGGATTTTGGAGTTTATCAAAATATCCTTTGTCGATCTCAACCAATCTTTGCTTCAACTTTCAAATCATCCACACAATCCTCCCTGAAATATTCAATATGTGAAACATAATTATGAGGAAGATACAAATAATCCTTGACATAGCTTTTTGTATCAAAGGATAATATGGTTCTATAATTTTAAAGTATTTCCAATTTTGAAATCTAAATACAATCAATAATCTATTTAATCGAGCAATAATCGTAATTTTAAGGCAAACATAAATTACTTGAATCTTTTTAAGGTCTAGATCATTAGATTCTACTTACTCTAACTTAAATTTAAAAAACAACATTAAAATCCACAAAACAAATTTCAAAGACATAATAAATTATTACAATATTATTTAAAAATCTAATTGTAATGAACATGTTATAGTAATAAATATTCAAATTTTAAATCTATGAAAATATATAACCAAATGATCCTTAGTTTTCATATATCATTTGTGATGAGAATGTTGAATATTATAATTTTTTAGGCCAATCTTTAGGCACTAATTCACCATTGTTAAAATGATCCTTA
This sequence comes from Sequoia sempervirens, assembly GCA_007258455.2. NCBI lineage: Eukaryota > Viridiplantae > Streptophyta > Pinopsida > Cupressales > Cupressaceae > Sequoia > Sequoia sempervirens. The sequence continues at coordinate 107,159 of VDFB02130109.1, read as the reverse complement.
GTTTATTCATTGTTTTTTTCATGATTATAATTTTTTTCAATTTCTATTAAACCAAACTCAAAATAATGGTATAGATTAAGATTCTTGTCTTTATCCTACATTTGGGTCATGTTTGATTCTAGATTTATTATCATAATTAGAAGTTGTATAAATTGTTAAATTATATATTTTTTAACATATATAAAATGTATGGTTGGATTAGTGAGATATTTATAACAAGTGCATGCAATATGAAGTCAAACTTTATTAGATTTGATTCTTAATAAATTAGTTTTAACAATTCAATTTATAGCTTTATGCAATCTATAAGTTTAAATAGTTTGATGGTATCTAAACTTTATACATATAAAAATATGATAAATGTGTGATTATTTTGCTTTCCAATCTATAATTTTTTGATGTTGTTGGCTATATAATTGAGATGATTCACTCATAATGTAATGATAAAATTCAACCTCATATGGAGGATTTTATATTATCTTCCATTAAATTCATCCTCTTTATGAGATTCTTATGGAATATTGATATTCTAGTGTGAATTCTTAATTTTAGACACATCTTCCATTAAATTTTAGAACTATTTTAGATTATGTTTTGTGTGCAATCTAGTAATTTGAATGTTTTGAAATTATTAAAAACTATGATAGATGTTGAATGTTTTTTTGTTAATGGTATGAAAATATTATTGATCTGAGTAGATGAATTATTACAACTGTTTTAGATTTGTATTCCCTTTATCTAGATATATTATTTACCAAGGTCTCATTGCTCTTTTAGTTGTATTGTATATATATATATATAACATGGAAAATGCAGATCATGTTCCACCTGAGTCAGATTATTTGTTTGCAAATACCACTAATGAGATTAAAAAATTGAGAGAATCATTAGCATAGGGTGCAAACCCAAGGATATATTCTGAACCATGTATGCCAATATTACATAGTTTAGAAAAACTAAGAAATGAACTTGAGAGGACTAGTGCATATTCCCCAGATAGAGTAGTTGCTATTCTTTCTCGCATGCGGGAAGAAGTACATGGTGATGTTCCCCTTAAACAAATACAAGATAGTGTGACCAAAGAAATGATAAAAAGCACTTTTTTTCCTTTTTATCAAAATATGCATAAGGTTAGGGGATCCTAGGTCACTAGATGTGTCAATTGTGCTATGGTTGAATTGATCTACCCATGATTTCTCAAAAAACATGGTCAATACCCAAACAATGACCAGATTCCATTATATTTTGTTTAGCAATTATATGCTGAGGTCCATTTGGGCCTCAAAGTTAACTATTTAGACATTCCACCATATGTTGGTCAAGGGCATGATAGGATTGTTGATAGGCCCACCAATCGTCGAGCAGATAGACCAGCCCCAGTGTTTAGGGTATTGGTTGGCGAGAGGTCTCCTGCTCTCACCCCAACTCTAGCCCCCATAGCAGATGAGGTTGTCGTTACCTCCTAAAAGGAAGCAATTGACACTGTAGGTGACATTGCGGCTGCCACCACTAGGATATCTAATGATTGTGTAGGTCAGTATTTGATGTCCAGAAGTTCCTGATCCATGCTATTTTCAGCACATTGGACCACCATGGAAGCAGCCGACATCCCTACTCCTACACAACTTGATGCACTTACATGAGATATGGCATGCAGGACTTTGTATTGTTTGGCTGAGGACCTGTTGGAGGCATATGCCCACATTGCATCAGAAAATGGGATCGGTATGGAGCATGTCAAATATCATTTGGCACACAGATTCCGTTAAGCTCTAGGATCCCATCACTCTCAGCCGAGGACTAGTGCGCATCAGGATCCACCTACAGTTCATTTGGCAGTTGCACAGACTATAGGTTTTACTGATATGTTGATTGGTTTTGATTCATCATCGCCGATGCCATCTCACCTTCATAGTCCTCTACATTCATCATTTCTGGCACAACAAGGGATAGATCGGATGGATGCAGATGTTGACTCGCTGCTTGACTGTTTGGTGGATATGGTGGAGGTGACTGTTTTAGAGGACTTAGGTCATCCGATATCAGATGATGTGCATGTATGTGTGCATGTGCATGTTTTAATTCTTTTTTAATTATTTTGAAATTTTTGTTTTAACTAGATATTCATGTAAGTTGATATATATGTATATATATTGTTATAGGTGGACATACCTCATGTCACTCCTAGCCTTGGTCCAGATCGTGTGCATGATCAATGTGACTCGGATGTGGATGAATCTACTACCAGTGGACATGTGATTTTTAAATTTTTATATATACACGTGTATATATCTACATGCAATATTTATGTATGCATAGATCTAGATAGATATTTAAAAATACAAGTTCATTTAAAAATAACTTTCATAAAATTTATTTAATATAAATTATATGTATTTAACACATTCTATACACAATTTTATTTGCAAGGCTCAACACATCTATCAGAGCAGGACCGTTCTCATTCAGATGGTCATTCGACCAAGAGTCGACATTCATATTAGGCCCTGCACACTAGATTTGTGATCTTTACTACATGTATTTGCTTATATGATGATCTTTAGTATTCGAGATTTGATGATCTCTTACATTTGCTTATATGATATATACATACATTTGCTTATTTGTTGATCTTTAGTATTTGACATTTGATGATCTCTAATTTACATTAATTTTCTTATATGATATGTACATACATTTTCTTATATGATATATACATACATTTTCCTCTTTGCTTATAACATGTGTTATGTTTATACATTGAATATCTTTACATGTATGTACATGTGTTTGCTTATGGTTACATGTTTACACATGATATATGTATGCATTTTCTTTAAATATTTAATATACATACATGTTTGTTTATTTGATGATCTCTTACAACTTACATTTCCTTATATTCAAAATACATTTGATCTCTAGTAGAATTTTAGGAAATCAATGCCACTTTATAATTAAGTTCATTCATGTTGATCAGAATAAATATTTTTTAAAAAATGACTTAAGCAACATGAGCCATTGAGTTGAGAACAAAATATAACCTTTTTGACAAGTAACTTGAAATTTAATTCAAATATAATTAAGAAAATTCAATTCAAATTATACCTCTATTATACATTTTTGAAAAGTAACTTGAAATTCAATTCAAATATAATTAAGTAAATTCAATTCAAATTATACCTCTATTATACATTTTTGACAAGTAACTTGAAATTCAATTCAAATATAATTAAGAAAATTCAATTCAAATTATACCTCTATTATACATTTTTGACACTTTAACAAAATTTTAAAATTACTAGATATGTTGTGCATACCTATGCATTAAATAACAACAAACTCCACAATGAAATAACTTGTTTGTTTACTACTTGATTCATTTAAACTAGGATCTAGTTATTCCATGTATACTAGAATATTTTTTTCCCCATCCCATATGCATATAAATAGAAGCTTATTTTTCATTATCATAGATATCAAATTGCAAGATTAATTCTCATTTATATCACTTGGAGCATAGATTTTGGAGAAGAGGTTTTTGCACATTTATCAAGGAGGCAAATATTGGAGAGACAACTTTTCATTTCTATCAATCAAGGAAAAATTTGGAGGAGAATTTAACTAAGTTGGTAGAGGACTTGTTTTGAGTCATCTTTAAGTTGAAGAAGAAAATGGAACAACAAAGAAAGAGAAACAATGTGTCTCAATGGAAATTGTCAAAAGAAGAAGAACAAAAGAGGCGTGAAGAAAACTTGAAAAATTATCATAGAAAGAAACAAGGTACATGCTTGTTTCTTCTCTCTCTCTCTCAAGTTTGTGTTTAGGAATTTTATTAACACCTCAATTTGTTTTGCTTATAAATATATTTCCAATAGTCATCTTACATAGACATTCCCTAAATTATTTATCATCTACTTCCAATTGCTTTTGTTCCATAGAATTCTTAAGTTCAAGAATCTTTGATTTTATTTGTTTCAACTCCACTTAGATAACTCATAGTCTCTCACTTTCTTTGCTTGCATGTAAATTCAAACAAGCAATAATTTCTCAAGCTGGAGTCAAGCCAAATCTAGATATTGGATCAAACGAATCCGCTAAAGAACACATGGACCTTGAAGTTAGGGAGGAGACCCAAGTTCAAACAATGCTTGTTGAGAGGGGTCAAGATCACTTCCTTCTACTGGCATGGATGAGCATATAAAACTAGTAGAAAATTCTCTCACTTATAGCATCATGTATTATCACTTTGTTTGCTTGCATACATAAACTTCACTTATATAACATCATCTCTCTCTTTTGTTTGCAAAATATTTTGTGACATTTAGGAAGGGCTCAACAAGCAAGAAGTTCTCATGCTCAAGTCGAGGCAAATATAGACATTGGATCAAATGAATCTGCTCAAGAACACATGGTCCTTGAAGATAGGGAGGAGGCACAAGTTCAAACAGTGCATGTTGGAGAGGGTTTGGGATCACTTCCTCCTACTGGTATGGATGAGCATATAAAACTAGCTGAAAAGGTGAGGAAACAAATTTCTCATAGAAATTTAGATCATTACTTCAAATGGATATGGAGAAACTGAAATGTTATGCCAACCAGCCTTATAATAAGAGAAAGAGGTCAATGAATAAATCTGTAAATGGAATAATCAATCATCATTTCAATCATCTTGATACACTTGAAAAAACCCAATTGTTATCACGTTTACTTCTTTGTGATGAGCTCAAAGAGTCATTACAATTGTTGGGTGTACATTCGACATCAAATAAGAAGAAACACATGGGATTACAAAAGGATATTGTTCAAAATGTTAAAAAGGGTTTAGATTCCATTGGGAAAGGATCTCAATCAGTGGATAAGGCCACTACAAGAAGGGTGATGTTGACATCTGTTTTACATCAAGATATAGCAAGAAAAAGAAAAATGTTTGCACTTTCAACTGAAATTGGTTATAGTAGAACCACATTAATAAAATATGAGAAAAATATATTTTTTTTGGATGAGAGTTTAGAAGGAAATTGGGAAATTATGTGTAGAGCTCCCCATTCTGACAGGATTGAAGATGTTGTTAGGAACTTCGTCTCAAGTTTTTAGCATGATCAGACTCGTCCATCATCAAATACTAGAGATGTTATGAGACACAGGATTGGACCTGGTATTTATGAAAATCATATCAAACATTAGCTAGATATAAAAAAATTTGAGATGTATATGAACTTTTGTAATGCATATCCTCATATAAAGATTGGGCAAACAATGTTTCAAAGGTTAAAGCCATATTATGTGAAGATAATTTTTTTTTTTTGATACTTGTTGTTGTCGTTATCATATTGAATTTGATCTCTACTATCAGGTGTTTTGAAAGATGAGGGAAGAAATATGTGGGTTTCAAAATGCACCTCCTAAACAGGCAAGTTTTCTCATAAAGTCTATATTATGTGATCATGAAAATGGACCTCAAATAAACTGCATAAAAGGAATTTGTGAGACGTGGAAATTTGGCTAAATTTACTTCAAGAATTGAGGATACTGACCTAACAAAGAGAGTAAATTGCAAGAGGTAAGTACTATTTTTAGAGATTTTATTTGTTTCAATTGGATTAGATTGTTATTCGGATTCTCTGTAATGTAATGTTTCATTGATTGTGTGGTTTATTACTTATTCATATATTTTACTCACATAGGTACAAGTATGTAAAGTTGCAAACAAATTTTGGAAAAGAATCCACAAGGTTGAACTATGTAGAAGAGGAGATTCCCATTGGAAAATTTATGGAATATTTTCAAAAATTGATACGACCATACATACAACATTCCTTTTTTGCTAAGTGGCAAGCACAAAAATTCCAAAAATTGAGAGATACTTTCCCATGTGGAACAGTTCTATCAGTAGTTGACTTTGCAGAAAATTACTCCTTTGTACATCAAAAGGAGGTTCAATCAGAGTATTTCTTTTCAAAGCAGATCACTATTATGGTTCATGTGTGTTATCGACATGCACAATCAAAATTGGATGGTGTTGAGAGTATAGATGAAGAATGGGCCATTAAGAAATAATATCACTTTTATATTAGTGATGATAAAGATCATGACACACTTTTTGTCCAACATTGCTTTACAATATTTTTTGAGAATTTGAGAAGTAGGGGTGTAAAATTTGAAAATCATTTTGTATGGTTAGATGGATGCGCGACACAATTCAATTCTTCACGGCCATTCTATGCACTTTGTAGATATCATAAAATCTACAAAATACCACATGTTTGGAGTTTTTTTTAGAGTGGGCATGGAAAGGGTGAGCATGATGGAGCAGGAGCTTGCATCAAACGAGCTTTAAGAAATCATCAAATGAGTTATCCAGAAGATTGTCCAGACAATGCACATGATGTTGTAGAATGGTGAAAGAAACACTTTGCATCAAATGTGGTTGGCACATCTTCAAGAACAAATCGACACATTCCACATAGAGTGTTTTGGGAGATATCGGGTATATATAAATTACATTAAATCAAACATTTGAATTTATTTAAATTTGAAATATATATATATATATATACATATTTGTTCACATAAGTTTTTTGTTGTACATGTATCTAGGTGTGGATAGAAGATCGATGCATGGATGTAAGAGGGTAGAAAAAAAATATCTTTGCATTGTGTTAGGAGTTTAGATAGTCGCCATGGATGGACATTAGACACAAGGGATTACTCTTGTTTTTGCACTGAGTGCATTGAGGGAAACTTTGATTATGCATGCAACAATCAAGAACTTGGATATGTTGGTAAATGGGATACGGTGCCACTAGTTGTTTCAGAAACATATGATGAAAATGAGGAAGAAATATTTGAAGACATTCCTTTGATTTCAATTGATTATGACCATATTTCAGGATTGGTTAGAAAAGGTACATGTGCAAGTTTTCAATAATTTAAATATTATATATATCTAGTTAATGATCTTTAGAGACATTTCTAATTTTTTAGATTTTTTTTGTGTTGGTGTACAGGAGATGTTTTTGCAATCATAGAAAGAGCCTAGAAACATTGAAGGTGTTAGCTATTATTTATTGTGTTGCACAAAGAGAGGAATAAGCTAACACAACCTGAAACAAGTGATGGAATGTTATTTCCCACAAGTGAGTTTGAATTTAAAATTTTATATACATTGTATTCACATGTGCACATTACATTATAAACATTAAATATATTGTACAAACCTTGAGCGAAAATGTTGCACGTTCATATGTCTTACCTTAGGTTCATGTTTACCATGCAGGTTCTGTTGTAGTGCAAGGGACATATCTAAAACAAGTCAAAGTTGTTCAACATGGGATTCATTTTGTTGACTATCAACCTGATAACAAGGTGTATCAATATAGTCACTTAATAATTGCTACCACCCTACATCTTCATGCAGTTCCACATGCATGTGCCCAAAGAAAATGGAGACTAGATAGTGATGATCATCAAAAAATTCTACATGTTATTGAAGAGCGGGCTGAACCAGAATCTTTGACTTAGATTATATCCATGGTTTTCAAGTTCACTTGTAACCCTATGTATGTTCAAATGAGAATTTATAGTAACTTGTACATAGTTGTAAATTATTTTGTGTAAATTACAATTATATGTACATATTTTTTCCATGGATAATTCTTAAGTTCAAGAATCTTTGATAGCTTCATCTCTCACTTTTTTTGGTTGAATGTAAACCCATATATATGCTTTCAATCCTTATTTGAAACCTAGTGAATTTTTTTAAATCATTTTTCCTAAATTACAATTATATACAACTTATATTTGTTTCATGGAATTCTTAAGTTCAAGAATCTTATGTACAATTATATACAACTTATATAAAATTTGTTCCATCGAATTGTTCCATGGGAAATTATTTAAATTTTAAAATTAAGTATTATCTAATTATAAAATTATTGTACTCATATATAAAACATAAATAATTGCAAATAAAAAAAAAACCCTAAA
>VDFB02130109.1:58086-99070 GCA_007258455.2 Sequoia sempervirens | reverse complement strand
ACTTTGGGAAATAGAGTTAATTTTAATATCATTATTAAAGTACCAATCCATTCACTAATAGATTTTGGAAACTCTATTGGGGATTGAAGTATAATTTTAACGGGTTGTTACTAGGCCATGTAACAAAATGGTACTCCCACATGAGAATATTTTTCCTGTACTTCAACCTAGTTTAGATTGGATGCAAGCGGAACAAGAAGATACTATTTCACAATTAAATACACTTGCTTGGAGGTAGAGGAGGATGTCACTAATTATATGCAGGCTAATTTTGTTTTGGAAGAAGAGGAAGAACGAACCTAGCGACCACCAAGACACATGGTTGAACATCCCCGTAAGCTAGTATTTGTCTACTATGATAATCCGCCTCATCATCCTAATTAGTGCCAAGACCCTCCTTTAGCCCAACTTCCATCTAGGAATTGACCTAGGGGTTTCATCGCCTCTTACTCTATTGTGGAGTTGGCAACTCTAAATAATCAATGGCTTCAAACCCTTGGGGTAATTGTATCAGACCACTAGCCCTATCTCAATGTAATGGCTTGTCATATGGATCAAGGAAACACCATTTTAAAAAAATTGGTAAAGACTTGCAAGATCTTGAGGAACACATTCTATCCATGACCGCCATGAGCATAATTCTAGGTATTCAAGAAGAAGATGTTTTTGTAAGACTTTTTGTTGATAACCTAATTCAAAGTGTAGCTGAATGGTTCAAGGGGCTTGAAAAAGGATGTATAACTGGTTGGAGCATACTAGAGAGGAAATTTATTAGACGATTCAAAGATGTTAATATTCCTACTTTACTCTATCATTTCTTTTAGATTGTAAAAGAGGAAAGAGAATCTATGAGGTATTTTTTACCATTTCAATGAAGAGCTTCAACAGATTTTGGTGCCTAATCAGCCAAGAAAGGTGATTCAATTTCACATATTTGGGTGATCCCACAATAATGGTTTACAATTTTTGGCCAAATTGGACACTAAAATAATTTTTTCTAACTAAATCTTCACTTTTGGGCACCTATAGCGGCTAAACCGTGAGGAATTTAAATATGATGCAAACTAGTGATTTGTGACATTTTGTCTATAGATTCTAAAAAAAAAATCAAAATTTTTGGAATCAGATTGCACTTCTTTTTCTATCTCCTTCGAAAACTTGTTTTTTTCAGTAAACAACATTTTTAAGGAGTGATGCTCACCGTATAATGCATAACTTTTTTTCCATGAAGGATAAAATTCTAATTCTTTCAAATTTAGATTTGTAACTTTGATATCTAGTGCAAGTCCAATTGGTTAGATAGTTTTTTATTGAATATTTTTCCTTAATCAAGTTTTGAATTCAAATCAATTACAATTTAAACATAGGCGGACCGTATAACTCGTAACTTTTTTTGTATGTATCGAAATTGAATTATTATTTTTGTTGGATCAAGGACTTCAATATTTGGTGCACTCATATTTTTTTTTAAAAAAAATGATAATCTGCTATTTTTCCACATGTGTAGAATAGAGAGCTTGATTTTCAGTGAAAAACCTATGTTTAATAAAACTAAAGAAACAAATACATAATAAAACCAAAACATATTAAAATTATATTTGTTGGATAGCTCATTCTGAGGACTACCATCATCCAGTTGGGTCTGTGAAGTCTCCTCCATTTTCATCCTCAAACCGAGCTTCAAAGGAAAAAATTCTAATGTTTTCATGTGCCAGAGAATGGAAAGGTGGGAAAAGAGGAGTTCACTCAAACCTGGTGGGGTTCGCTCAAACCCTAGTTCATTTGAACCCCCTTTCAAAAAGGGTTTTCCTTTGTGTTTTTTGGCAGAAATGGTGGGAATTTCATTGAATGGGATTGCTCGAACCCTAGTTCTAGCGAACCCTCTTTTGGTTCATTTGAACCTATTAGTTCGTTCAAACTCCAAAAATGAATTTTTTTTGCCATGGGGTCATTTTTTTCAGCTTTTCCTTCCTCACTCCAATTGTAAACCACTTTTGTGGGTTCACCGATTTACTTTTGCTTTCAATTTTGTAGTTCAACTTATTCAGAGAGACAAAGTTTATGGAATTGAACAAGCCCAACATGAAGCCATGAATATTGAGGATGATTTGATTATTGTGGGGTTCTGGAAGGGAGATTGTACAAGGGAGCCTAATTGTACTCATGAATCATTGATTTGTAAGTCTTAAAATCCTTAATATATCTCTAATCAGCCTCGCCCTACTATAGAGAACATGAATTTGACAGTCTTGAGTCCTTCATATTTCCAGAGTGGTAAAAAAGCAAAAAAAAAAATGAACCGGGTTTTGAATGCTCAAGTATATAGTTTAAGTACTAGTGGGATGGAAGAAGACCTTAGTTCATCAAGTGAAGATGAGGGTTATTCACCCCGAGTAAGAAATGCTTTTGTATTGCAAATTGTTTTTACCAGTTCCTCATGATTAATATGATTCCTTGCAACCCTTGTGAGAAAAATCAGTTATCAAGGTCTCTATGCACCCCAGAATACAATTTTTTTACCTTTTATAATTTTGATTGTGAAATTTTAGACCTAATAAATGGAGAAAATGAAGATCCTTTTATTGGGGATGAAACAGTGGTAAGCTCTGTGAGTATTAAACAATTCACTGGTTCACAATTTGATCTTAATGATCAAGATAATATTTTGGTTAAAGATGAGAAAGAGGAAGTGAGGTGGTGTGTGCATTTGAATCCCCTATTTATTTTTATGAGTTATTTAAAGTGTAGAGTAATCCCCTATTTAAAGGTTCAAATTTTTGTCTTGAGGATAACATGGCTGAAGAGGTTGTTTGTCATGTGGATATTGGTGAAGCAAAGGATTTTGAAATGATGGAAGATAAAAGTATAAATGAATTAAAGGAATACAATGATAATGAAGTAATAATTCACATGGTAAAAAGTCATGGTATTTCAATTATGCAGGAAAATTTAAATCCTTCGCCTGAAAGAGAATGTATTATGATGTTTGAACCTTAGAAAGAAATAGAATGTAATATGGGCAATTCGATGCAACATCTTCCACCTCAGGAGGATAAATTATATGATGAGTAGTGGTTGTTTGGGGATACGATGAGTGGTGAAATTTTCTTCAACTGTGTTGGTGTTCTATGGGCAATTCAAATCTTTATTGTTTTTCAGAAGCTGCTTTGGAAGATTGGCTTTTTTAGGTCTGGCTCATTCTTTTCACAACCAGTCAATGGTTTCGTATGATCATTTATTTCTCCTTTCTCTTGGTAGGTTTAACCTACCCTGTACATATCTCCTGTTTGGTGTCATTTTTGTTGTGCTTGGCTTTTGTTTTGGGTTTGTCTTTCCTTCACTCTAGTTTCCTTGTTTTGGCTTGGTTCCTCCCCTATTTGTGACTTTGTACCCAATGGATACAACACTAGTTTTAAGCATATTTTTCAGGTTCCTTGCTACATCCTTTCAATCCTTGTCCCTAGACAGAGCCACTATTACTCCAATTTTGGTCATCGCCCTTAAAAATATTCACCCCTACTCAAAATTTTGCTAAGTCTAGAAGTCTCTGGCGATATTTCTTCAAGTTTTACTAACCTTGGCAGGTGTCACCCAGGTTATCCTAACTCTCTCCTATGCCACTTTCCCTTTAAAATTTATTTATTATCTTATGTTAGCGGCATGCTAAGTTTTTATTTTTTGAAATACCGACATGCTTTGTGAGGCTTTGGATCTTAGAGTTCTATTGTTGGCAATCGAGATTTTCTTGAAGTACACTGTGTTGTAACAAAGGAATAGGAACATCTCTATTTTGATTTCTCAGAATTTATTCATGTTTGCAATAATTTACAGTCTATGAGTTGTAAGTCTTGAGTATGATGTTTACCATTCCAATCTAAGTGTCATGTGGGTGATGTGAGCATGTTCTCTATGTGGGACGTTGTCTTTATCATTGTATTCATTTATTGCAACCATAATAGATTCCTAATGTGCTTTCCTAATGATCATCAATTATTTATCTTTGTGATTAATGGTTTGTGGTCTCTCCAGTTTGCTCACATTAACCTCATTTTTATGAGTTAGTGTTTGTTTCCTTTTTGCTTTCTATTTAAAAGCATACCCAAAATAAATCAAATCACATAAGGGATCTATACCTCTAAAATTTAGAGGAAAGTCACAAATACAATTGTTACCTTTCTAGAGCTATTAGCATTGTTGGCCCTTTAGCACTTTGGGAAATAGAGTTCATTTTAATATCATTATTAAAGTGCCAATCCATTGACTAACAATGTGCATCCATGGACTCTACACGGCCTATATCGTCTAGTACAGGTGGTTTACACATGTGCAGGAAAACAATAAAGGCTAAAAAGGAAAATAAAGCATAAATTAGAAAAAAAGGGGAAATTTGCTACCGATGTTGTGGGTACCTTCAACTTAACATTGGAATGGTTAACTGCTAAACCTGAACTCTGCAACTTCACTAACACTCCTAACTACTCAAATCACTCTAAAGGACGACTCAATGAGACATTGCAAAACATAAATCATGAAACAAGATAGTATGTGCATGCATGTAATGAAGAATCTAATTGAATTGAATGCAACAATACATAAACATCTATGTTAACATAAAAAATTAAGGTGGGTGGAAAGTAACTTGAGTGTCCCTTGCTCAAGTTGTTGTACTCACAGGATAAACCAAATATGTGCTTCTTGAATCAACTAAATATAATGGTAAACTGGATCATCTTTATTGCATATAATTGAACTGTACAATCTAACAAGAATCTTCACATATTTATTATTCATGAGTGCATAATAGAAAACTAACAAAGATATTTTTTGTGTAAAAAAAACTATATCTATCAAAACATATCATATCTAACTAGATCTACTCCTCAACCACCAATCCAACTATATAGGTTCGAGAGGAGGTTTATTTGCATAAGGACTGAAAGCATGAATTAAATGTAGATGTCTCCTCTCCTTCAAAATAGAGAGAGACAAAGTCTTTGCAACTGAAACTATAATTGAAAAAGATAGAAGAAGACAACTAGGATTGAAACTTTTCTTTAACGGCATGACAGAGATGTGCTTTGTGCAAATAGTCACGTCAATTTCCTGATCACCGTAGACTCCTTCATCCTTCCATCATCTTATTGAATGTTATGATGATTCATAATCAACCATTCCAATGATCGCCTTCATCATTTTCTGCAACTGTCATGTTCCTAGCATTATGGAACCTCCCCTACAATATGCCTAGAATCCTTTGGCTGCAGGTTGAGTTCTCTAGTAGTTGCAGGTTGCTATTCTTTTGGCTGCAAGGAGTTAGTTTCATCTAGAGCATACATACCATTAACAACCATGAATCAAATACAAATTTATACTAAATTTCATACACATTCATGCTTTCATCCATGCAAACACCAACATATCATAATCATGTTTCCATATATCAAATTCTATTCATTATAATTTCCTATTGGGACTATTGCATCCCAAAACCACTACTTCAAAATCCTAGAACTCAATTTTCCTTTCAAGGCTAGGGGTTGTCATCATGAAAGCTAGAATGAGGTTCATCCACATATAATGGAGGTTAAAGGCTAATTGATGAGAGTTGGTTATCTCACCTACACTTTGGGCTTGACTTAGAATCAGAAGGGTCTTCCTAGAGTTATACATAAATAGGTATTCAAATCAAACAAAATGAACAATAAAAAAGATAACAACTAAACCTAAATGGTATGCTTGAGCCCAAAATTTGTCACTAAGTCAAGAAAGACTAGCTATAATAACCTCTACACAGTTTACATGAGACCTTGCACATGCACCTACAAATATTCGATTCAAAATAATCCCTTAAGTTCTTTTCATTTCTCATTACATACACAATGGCAAGGTGTAAACACAATGAAAAAGATCCTCTAAGAGTTTATCCATTTGAGATTGCTCAAGACTATTCCCTAGGTAGTTTATGTTACTAGATTGATGAAAATCATGCATATTCTATACTAATCCTACAAATATTTGTGAATGATAGACTTATCTTAAAGGTGTGAGTTTGGCCAAGAAGGTTCTTAGACTATTGCCTACTCTTTAGGCAACATAGTCACAATATATATTAAAGGACAATAAAATAAAATAACAAGGAATAATGAGCTATATATTTTCATACATCAAAGATTATGATATTGAATAACAAAGCATATTTATTAATTTGTTATATAACTACATAAATCCATGCATAATGTGAATTAGATCATTATAGGATATTTTTAATGTTTTCAAAATGTTATAGCATTCATCAAATCCAACATTACACTCATGCCAACAAGTGTGGCAAAGAAAACCACTAGCCATAACTAATTAGTTCTTCTAAAAAGGTACAAACTATCATGGAGATGTTCTACTATAAAAATCACTTACATTATTTTAAAATACTTATATTTCACAATCATGCCATCCTTTCAATGGATGGATATGCCATTTTTGGCTACCTTGCATTAAAGTGGCATGTTTTAGCACATTTTAGAGCTTCCAACTACGAACCTCCTTCAAATGATAAAAAATGCTACATATGGTGCAAATGGGCATAACCCTAAAGATGATATAGTAACAACATGAAATCAATGGTCCTAATAGTAATCACACCCAAAATAAATACAAATGGATGCATGATATGATTGAAGGCACACCTAGTATTTGGAATAGTGCAAGAAACAATCACAATGCTAGGAGGAGAGGAGAAATAGGTGAAATAGTGGTGGAACCATAAATGCAATCGATGCCCATTATTACACCAAACAAATAAAATCCCATTAAATCAACCTTCAACTCAATTTGTATATTGTGAATCAATACTAGTAACTAAGCAATCTATAATTTCATCAATGGCATATCTAATGTAATTTATATTTGTAGAGAAGCATAGGTGAAGTGAACATTGCAAACAAAAAGTCGGTGAAGTGAACATGGAAGTGAACCTAGGTCCAATTCACATGGAATTCTAAATCCCACAAGGATTGAAGTGAAAGAAATGGAAACAGTGGAAGGGAATGCTTTGCAAAATTTTGGTATTAAAGTGAACCCTCACATTAGATCTAGTAGCACATTGAAATCCTACAATAGAAAAGGAGGTGTAAATGGAAGTGAAGTTGAACTACTATAGAAAAATGGTGTGGTAGTGAACATTTGTAGGACATTGAAGTGGTATTGAACTTAATGTGGGAAAATAGAGGTGAATTGCACTTGGTAGATGCAAATGGAATAGAAAATCGTGTAGAAAGAGAAAACACCAAAAATGAACCTATAACACATTAGACTTAATATTTTTTAGGCCCTAAAAATATTTAATATATGAATACACATAAATGAGGGTGATAGACAACACTTGGTTAAAAAATCATGGAAAAACATAGAAAATATTTCAAGTCAGTTATATGCAATGGGTAAAATGAAAGCCTAAGTACACAGAGGAAACAAGACTTAAGAAAAATGAGCAAAGTGAGCTTGAGTCCTAATAGGGCCATTGATCCAATATGAGTAATATGAATACCTAGACTTGAATCTTCCTTAAACCAATGATCCATTCATTACAAAATATAATTCATGTTAAAATAGGGTTGCACATTTGAGATTATGATAACAAAGTTGTCTCATAGAATGATGAAATCCTAGAAGCACACTTAACCTCCAAGGCAATAAAATAGTTCAAGGTTCACCCCACCAATAAAATCATCATTTTTCTTTAACCTTAAAAACATTCCTAAATTAGTAGCTCATCAACTTACACCAACAATGTTTCCTCCCCAACAAAACACCATTCTATTGAGTCCCAAAATTATCTGAAAGAGTTGACTTGGGATATTAGTAAAACAAAAGTTAAAATAAAAAAACTATGCCCTTGGTATGATCTAGCCTAGAGGATATAATCGTTGGCATAACCTAGTAGATATGAGGAAGACCTAAGGAGTAGATTGGTCTTATTCTAAGATGAATGATATAACAAAACAAGCAAAAATTAAATATTAAGACAATATTTTTATTGAGATGCTAAAATAATGTAAATAAAAAGTAAAAAATAAAAATACACACTTTTATTTCTCATCAAGAAGTCAAAATTAAAAGTTAAAGACATTCTATTTATGAGATGCAAAAATAAATGAAAAATGACACTTTTATCCCTTAATTGATACAAATATCTACTAGCACTTGCACCCATAAGAGGTTCAAGGGACACACTGATAGGAAATTGAAGACAAAATTTAATTGAAGGTTCACTTTGGAATTGAAGTTAACCCTTGATAATTAAAAAAAGGCATAAATAGTTGCATTCAATGCCCACATTGAGGTCCTCAGTCTTTTGAACATGAAGAATTAATTAAAACAAAATATCTTAACGAAGACTATGTAAACATGAACCAAGATAAAAATTTCTCACCCAATTAATTTTCGTTGATCATCCAACTCAACTGGACCATTACATAAAAAATAAAATGCAATAAAGCACTCCTCATACCTGAAAATTATCATCCGTGGGTGCTTCCATCCAAAACTTGATGGTTTCTAATATGGATGCATTGATATTGCTACTAAGGTCACAAATAAATTCTCCAACCATATGCATGCCAACAGAAAAATGCCTGTAAAGCCAACATTATCTCGACTGAGAAATAAGAATGGCCTATGCAAAGCTAAAGGCTCAATTTACAAGTTGGACACACTGCCCGATTTTCGTAAATGGAAATATTAACCTATGACTAATAGAGAGACTGATTAAACATGAGCATTTCTTGAAACACCATGTCTCAAAATAAAATGATGTTGGTTAGAATGAAGAGAATTAAATATCATTGTTATTGTTTTGAATGCATCATTGATTTTGGGAGCCAAATGTTTGGCCATAGGCAGGCTTTAGCCAATCAGTTTGCTACAGGGGCAATACTTGGGGAGTTGACAGAGAATGCATTATTTATTCCTCATGATGACAGATAAAGCTATGATGCTTTACTGCTAGGTGCCTTTGATAAGCTCTTTTTCAAGTAAGAAAATGCTGATATTAAAACTCTTCCCGCTTCATGAAAAACTTGTATGAACTACCATTCACAATGCTACGATTTAAGAATTATAGAAAATCACTTACATAAAAAGAAGCAGGGGTGTAGTTTATATATCATATGAAACAACATTTATACACAATCCTAGCACATTTTAGTATCAACCACACATTATGAAAAACAAAGTATATATATGGTAGTGCCATTACTTCATCATAATGTACCCACTAGAGCCATTACCCATAAAACTCTGTGAAGGATCATTTCTACATGCTATCTATTTGACTACAAAAAATAACCTTTGCATTAATTGATGTCTCCGGTATAACATGAAATAAGCTCAGTCATACATGGTATTATAATCTGATATTTCCCTTATCATTCAAACGAAAGCCCACATGGGTTCGACAAGAATATATCTATAAGTGGTTTTCAAGGTTCTCTCACATCTTGAAGCTTTCCTAAATAAATTAGTGTTTAAACTAAATAGAATATCCTAGCTATATGAGAAAAAATATAAGCAAAATGAATATCGAAGACTAACCAAAATCAACTGTTAAAACCTTTCAAACCACATCCAGCCAAAGCACCATTAATCCATCAGTTCTTAACTCCAACCTGCTAGATGTGAGCAATTGCCAACAGTCCATTTTGATCGCAAAGCCAGAAGCGGATACTGGCCATCTGAGAAAAGCCAATCAGTCCCGACCAGAGAGCAGTAGCCATTCCAAAAGCGTACCTGCCTATGTATGTGGAGAAAGATGTTTCTGTTAGATTTGTGATAGAAGCAAGTTATTAATCGCCCTCTATTTGCACAACTCTTGGAGGCCTTCTGTTGAGGAGTTTTGATATGAACAAACAGGGGCTCTCAGGATTCCTTATCGTATTGTCCCGTTTGAAACCATTCTTAATCAAATGAAAAACACAAGAATTACAGCTGGGTTGCCAAATTGTCAGTCCTAAGTTTTAAGATTAATGGAATAAGATTCTCTTTTTGACCAAACAGAAGTGTGTACTTTCTAATTTTGATTTCCTAGTTTCAGGGATTAAGTTGTCAAACACAATAATTATTTCCCAGTACCATGAGTTGAAGGAACTTGAAATGTATTATGGTAGCATTGGATCATTTGTTGCAGTATATCTCTAGCGAAAATTCTCATCCTGTGCCTTGCTGCTACCTTATGGAACTTTGTATTTATGTTGAATTCAAGTTTTTCAGACTGTAGTTTGTTACAAGAATCTTCTATAGCAGAGGATTAAGTCTCGTTAAAGATGATAGGATATAAAACGAGTTCTTAAGGTACAGCTATTTTGTGAACATTATTTAGACTTGGAGAAGAGGTGTTTTACAAAAATTATTTTCAAATGTCAGGCCCCCCTACAGTTAAAAAGAGCTTGTGCTTGATGGAACAAACTTGGAAGAAGGAATGAAAGACATGGCCTGTACTTACATGGCAGTTGTAGACATAGCCGAGCTCATCACTAGCATTGAAGGGGTATGGACGTGCAGAACCCAACAATGAGAAATTGACAACAATGGTCGTCAGATACCTAGGTTCTATTTTGAACGCATTCTTCCACCCTCTATCTGGAGGAGCAACCGCCATTGTTTCCCCCTTTGCATGTTTCTTTATCTCCGGCAGATGAAGTAGTAACTTTAATGCAGAACAATGACATGATAGGAAACAATTTGCCTCCCGCAGAGGAATTAGTAACTTTAATGTAGTACAACAATATTGGGAAATTGAGGACTTTCAATGCAGAACATCTCCTCTAAGCAAAAAGCGGCAGATAAGTGGGTCTATGACAATATTCGGGTACCCTGCCACCAATATAAAATACATTTTTGTGGGCCACAAGGCTCTGAAAAAGGCTGCATTTGGAACGTATGTTCTTCCCATCTTGAATAACATACAACTTCTTGTTGAGAAGGCCAATTTGCAGGATAAAATCTAGGGGAAAACCCAATAGCCGTCAAGGCTAATTTCGCCGTCAGGGCTAACTTCGCACATTCGTGTAGAGTGTAAAATAGGTCCAATTTAAAAAAAAAAAAAAGTTGGGCTTCTTCGTCACCAAGTTAGGACCTTAAAAAGAAAAATTTGGCTTATGGGTATTTCAAACACGCCTTGTGGAACTCGTAAAGCGAAAGGTGGTCAAAAAGGGGGTTTTTTTTACCTCCGTCCTTTACATCTTCATTATTTCGCCCATACCCGTTCATTACAAATCCAATATATATATATATATATATATATATATATATATCTATTTACAATTATCATTTCATCTATTTCAAGTTACGTTTATATGCAGGCCCATCAAAATATCACGTGGGTCCACTAGGAGGTGGTCCCTTTACTCTCAACCTCATCACATTAAAATGAGAACCACATGCCCTATATTCCTCCATCAAACCATGTGTATGAGTTGACCACGTACCACTTAAGCCTTCATCAAACCACGCATACGTGTTAACCTTACCACGAGTTGTTAGCAGCTTTAAGCCATAAACTCATCATCTCCCGCGGTTTATTTGTAGATTTTTCGTCGCTGCATCCTTTCTCCCGCCGTTAACTCTTGCTTTGGCTTCATTTGGCTGCAGGTAACATCTCCACCTCTCTTCACCTGCAAGATTGCTTGTTCAACAATGGAGTTTTGTTGGCTTCGACTGTGTTTGAGTGCATTTTGGCGTCTTTAAAAATCATTGTTGTGTATGGCATTAAGGGTTTGACTGTAATCATTTATATTTATATGTGACTGGTACAAAAATGATCCCTCATGAATTATTTTGTCTATGGCATGGACGTTTTGATTGCTATGCCTTTTTTTGACATTATTCTATGAAGTAATCACATGCAATGTGATTTAAACAAAACATTGATGAAATTTTGACCAAGTATAATCATGAAATTTATTGGGTATATAATAAGATACTTAATCTTCAAAGATTTTTTAATTTAATCTTATATGGAGCTGCATAAAACATCTCCACCTCTCTTCGCCTGCAAGATTGCTTGTTCAACAGTGGGTTTTTTTTTGCGTCGTCAGTGTTTGAGCGCTATGATTTTTGTTGACATTATTCCATGAACTAATCTGATGTACTGTGATATAAACAGAACATCGACAGAATTTTGACCAAGAATAATCATGAAAATTAATGGGTTATTGTCAAACACCAGTATAATCAATTTTTTTTTGGGTTTTCAGATTTTGCCCCAAATTGTTAAGGGGTTTCAAGATACAGTTAATGGGGTTAATGGAAAATCCAACTTCCAATCAATTCCCAATTTCTTCGAACATCTGCCTCATTTTTCTCTTTATCTTCTATCGCACTACACAAATAAAAATAAAACCTTGTTGTCATAGGTTAATGACTGTCACAACACTTTGCTTGTGATTAATTTCCTCTTCTATGGGACCTTTAATAGATTTGTACTTTGTGTTGGGCTCGTGGACTACCACTTGCACTCTATCATTGCCTTGTGACTATCAACTACTAGGTCTTTTTCTCTTGTCACTATGACTGTCCGTTTTTATGATTGTCATACATAAAATGTTTCCTTCAAGATGATTGTCCTATATGTCACAATTCATAGTCCTCTAACAAGAACCCATATATTTATCACTATTTGACCACATGACTAACACCTAGCCACTAGACTATTCTCCTACCTATTCAAACGTTATGTTGAAACAAAACTGGAGCTACAATATCTTTTTACTTTAAAATATAATGATAGTAACTTTGACACGACTCAAAATTCTCCTCTCTTCACTTTCAAACACTTGTTTTTTATAAAAATGGAAAGCTCATGGTTCATAGCTAAAATGGTATTCTTGAACTCTTCAATCTGCAATAGGAAACTTAGCTCCCACTACCATTTCATGTATGTGAATTGTCTTCTTAGGTTTGTCAAATTTATTAGACATCATTTTCATAGTTATAAGCTTTTCACTATAAAATCTAGAACTTCCCCTAACGGCATTGTGATTGACTTCTCCTTTGTCGTTTTATGACCATTATATGCTTGATTTTGTCAATATTTCTCTCTATAACGTCTACAAGTCTTTTAGGCTTCCTCTTGTCATCATATACTACTATTCTCTCCTCTCTTGCAAAACTTGCGTTTGCATCATCCCATATTGAACACCTCATAGATAACTTTGATATGCTTTAAGATTAGAGTAAGTCTTTTTTGATAGGTCTATCCCTTATTTGTCGTAAACATACTGTGTGTCTTGCCACAATTTGACAAAATTATTTTTGTGATTTTAGGCTCTCTTTTGACTTTCCTTTATCTCATATGATGTTTGAAACTCCTGCCTTCTTACATGCTCTGTGACTCTAATCTATAGACTATGTCTAGGCTTGATGGGTAACATGAATGTCCTTCATTGATTGGTATCACATACATTGAAAATCACTGTCATGGTATGAACTGTTCACTATCTATGATTCCCTTCCTTTTCTTATGGAAAACCCTTGGCATTGATCTACTAACTATTCATGCATAAACAAACTATGGGGATTTGGACACGTTTGGCAATGGTTGGAAAACATTATCCTATACCTTTTGGTTGAGATGATAACATTCGATGGGTCTTTTCCATACACCTAGCTATTTAAAATTCACAATGTTGTGATTACCATTCAAAACACTTATGAGCATCATCTTATTCAAAGATGTTTATCAGAGTTCAAACTTTAAAGAAACAAATTACATGTCAACAGTTAAAAATTATTTGTTTATTTGTTTATCAGATGTTTAAATTAGATGTAATTCGTTCACAAAATTTCAAAAAATATATGACCATTTTTATATCACAATAATGTAATTTTTATACCTACTGCAAAGTAGCCAATAGATCCTTTTAGCACACTTGCAGAAGTCATTGAATTCACTATATTCTCAAAAAGAGTATGGCAATGCCAAAGTCTGCTATATATGGAGTCATATCATCCCCTAATAGCACATTACTAGGCTTTAGGTCACAATGAATGACTTGCACAAAGCAATAATGATGCAAATATTCCATTCCTTGTGCTATCTCCTTTGTTATTCTTAATTGATCAACCAAACTTAATTTGCATTCATCTTCTCCCTCAAGATATAGCCACCCCTCCAAACTTCCATTTGACACAAATGGAAGAACCAATGCTTTAACAGTATATATATATATAGATCAAACATTTAACACTTCCATGTAATCTGATATAATATATATATATATATATATATATATATCAGATTATATATGTATAATAAAGGTGAAAATGAGGAAGAAAACCATGGGTGATGATGAGTATATGGCTTAAATCTTCCCAACAACCCGCGGTTAGGTTAACACATACGCGTGGTTTGATGAAGGCTTATGGGGCACATGGTTCACTCACATGCATGGTTTGATGAAGGAATATGGGGCATGTGGAGAACATTTTAATGTGATGAGGTTGAGATTAAAGGGACCACATCCTAGCGGACCCACGTGATATTTTGATGGGGCTCGCATACAAACATAACTTGAAATAGGTGAAATGATATTTGTAAATAGGCCTTTTTTCATTCAACACACCATTGTTTGGCAAGAAAATACAAATGTGAAAGTCAATCACCACAATTCAATGCATTCAATATACACATTCGAATGATTTTATAACAGGCAATTTCCAGTGTCATTTTCATTACGAATTCTCCTATGCTTTCACTGCATATCCTCTACAAAATTCACCTCCGTACATATAACAAAACATAAAACATTTTATAATTCATATGTACGACTGAATTTATGCAAGCCACCTATTTTGTCAATTATACCAAATATAAAATTGATTTCCCATAAGCCACGGCAAAGCTCAGGCATAATTGGCCACTGCAAAATGAAATGACATATTGTTTCCCTCGAAGATTCAATTTGCACATTCCAATGATTTTATAAGAGGGAATTCCCTATATGTCCTCTGCAAAATTTAGAGCTTACTAAGACAACCTATGCACATTACCTATGTGCATTCCTCTTAAAAGGGAGCTTATTCATGTTGGTACACCCAAAATAACTAAATTCATGTTTTTATTTATCAGTATACCAGATTTACATTTATGTTGTCTATTTAATTATTCAATATACTCTTTTATATTTATGTACTCGGTGTCTACATTATTTTCAGCCATACAGAATATTTAGTTTTGACTTAGTTGTTCAAATGATCATTATCCATTATGTAATCATATCACAACATACAATATATTTATCTGTTTTCTTCCACTTATTTTATGAGTCTCAATAATTAGATTACATATTTGTATACATGTATATGTATATACAAATATATATACACATGTATATGCATATGTATGTATGAATGTATATGTATGCATGTATATGGATATACATAGACATGTATATTTATATAGATATACATATATTTATTGAAATTTGTGGCATGAAGTATATGCATAATACAAACTGTCAAATAGATTCGTGCAACAATTGTCAATAAATATATGTATATGTACATGTATATGCATATAGATATACATGTATACACATACATATATATGTATATATATGTCCTTTCTATTTCACTCTGCCATGTATGGTGCCATCATATGTAATACACTATTATTTTCAGCTTCATACCAAGGATCAAAACATTGTGGATTTTAATGCTCCAATCAAAACTCTTTTTGTTGTGCATGCAATATTGTAAGGATGATTTGATGTGGGAGTGTTATGAGTATCAAGTACTACCCTCATTTATTACAATTATTTTGCAGGCAAGCCGGAGCGTGGAGAGGTGAATCAAGTATGTGGATTATCAACATACCAACAAAGTTGTGTTTGTTAACACAATAAACTGTATAGGGACATTTTGCTCTGAATGCTTTATGATATGTTTTTTTATTTTTTGATATACATATGTTCATAAATATATACTTTTCTTATTAGATGCTTATTTGATTGGAGGAATATATTTGTTGGCATTGGTCTGTTAATTGCAGGGATGCGAGGACTTCTCTGCAATCAACAGAAGACATTCAACGTTAATGACAGGTAAAGTTTATGACTTTACTTTGGCAATGACCTAGTAATACTGAAAAATGTATCTTTTTATATATATGGCTAAAAGTTAGATGAATTGAGCAATAGTATACAATAATTATGAGATTAGTTAGTATTAGATTAGTTATATATCTGCATGTACACACACACACACACACACATATATATATATTGATAGGTATATATGTACATACATATATATGGTTATGCATATATGTATGTACATATATAGCTATATATATATGTGTGTGTGTGTGTGTGTGTTTCTATGTGTATATATATATATATAATTAATCTAATAATTAATGTGTAGTTTCATTAATTTTTGATATTGATAATCGATAAGAATATATCATTCTCTTCATATGCCTTCATCAAACCACGTGTATGGGTTTACCTAACCACTAGTTGTCGAGCATCTTTAATCCCTGAACTCATCATCTCTAATGGATTTTTTGGTAGGTTTGTATTTGCAGACAATCACATATTTTTATCAAATTGTGTGTGTGTATATATATATATATATATACATACAATTTGATAAGAATATATCATTGTATATATATATATAATCTTATAATATAATATCACTGTCTGCAAAAAATATATCGTTGTCTACAAATTTTGTTTGCAAACAAAGTTTCTTGATTATTTTTTATTGACAAAGACTGAAACATAGTGTAATTAGTGAGACCACAAAAAATAGAAGGTTGAAACCATCATCAAACATATAAGGCATACAAATTCGAGGTTTCAATAACAAACAACAACAACATTAAGAAATTTCATAATCATATCATAGTTATATTTTGAATCAAACTGCAATAATTGATTGGGTGGTGCGAGAGAAAAACATGGCTCGAACATACTTGAAACATATGAAAATATTATTCAAAGCTTGTATTGATCTTCTCCCCTTAAACATATGTGAAGTTTGAAACATAATTACATCAGCATTATCACATCTTATAATCATATCACAGTTATAACTTTAAGTAGATAAACAGATCTAATTTGAAAACCAAATCACCAAAATATACTACTACATCGATCAAAAAATAAAATTGAATATGCACATAATCAATTGTCCATATTTCTAGGAAAAGGAGGTGGCGTGATGAATCCGCCAATAGTTGAGTCAGGTCCACTTGTAGAAGGTGATACTTGGTTAATACCTCCTTGAATGCATGTTGCTATTTGAGCAAGTAATGTCTGGCTTGCATCAGCAATCAATCCCATTTTTTGTGAGCCACTCTCAACCTGTATATTGTTGATGGCTATAAAGGTTGGTGAAAAAATGCTCATCATATCAAGCAGGATAGGATGTTTGGAGGGTATAGGATCCCCCACTGTAGACTTACGTTTTCTCTTCTCTACTTGTTTTCTTTTCTTTTCTACTGCCTTTTGTAGACGTTCAACCTTGGCCTGCTCCTGTCTAACGGCTTTCTCTAGCATTATTATAATTTTTTGCTCATCTTCTATCACTTTCCTTGCTTGCTTCTTAGCCATTGTTGCTTCCCTTATAATTGCTTCTTCTTCACGGTCTGTCTTTCTCTACAACATCTGCTCCTTACGTTGTTGCAACTCCTCTTTCCTTTTCTTCTCTACCTCTTGTTAGTTGAACAATTCGATGAAGGCGTCAAATGTTAGTACTTGGGACTGCCTACTAAGGCGAAGCACTCCCGAATGACCTCTCTATGATGTTCCTTGCACCCTTTGCACTAGAAGTTTCAAGAATTTTTTGTTTGATCTTGTTTTTTGTGATCCATCATGTGGGGCGCATGGCACAAACCCAGCTTCTTCCTCACTAATAGCATTGTCATCTTCACTTTGACTATCACTATGCTCTTGCCAATTTCTTGCATTAGTGAAGTAATGTATTACTTCAGTCGGATCAACGTGTGGTGGGGAAGGCATAGAGAGGCTGACTTCTTCCTCAGTTGGATTTATTTGCACTCCAAGGTTTGTGGTTGCTTCATGCATCCATTCTGATTGGCTAATTTGAGTCGGTAAACTCAGGCCTGTTGATGTAGTGGTTGTATCTTTAGTGCAGGGTGCAATAACTGGTTGAACTTCTAGTTGGAAATCTACAAAAACTTGTTGGATTTCTGGTTGAATGTGTGGTGTAGCTTCATCACCCCCATTTCATTATGTTGCAACATCATTTTTCACTTCCCTTGCAACGTATTCCCTCAAAAAACCATCTATTACATCCTCATTGTAACCAAGAAGACACAAGCATGTTTCTACTGCCATAACATCATCTTCATTTTCCATTGTGATTGGTTCATCTTCTATTGTAGGAGTTGCAACATCATCTTCAACAACATAGCCCTCACTTGGGCCCATGTCGTTGTCAAGGGTTGACTGATTAAGAGGCCATATTCCTATTCTACGGAACCCACTAACAATGTTGCTTGGTTTGAAGGTTTTTCTGAAAGCTTGGCTTGTAAGACTTGCCAACTTTTCACATCCAATATCAATATGCGGGTTTGTAGCTTGCCAAATGGTTCTTTTCTCTCTGAAATATTCCTTGAATGGAGCAAAAATGCTGACATCCAATGGTTGCAGCTTGTGACTGGTATGAGCAAGCAGTGTTAGCAGGTCTATTCCTAATTTTTTTTATTCCTCAATGGTCTTGAAAGCCACGTGGCTACCATGACCATCAAAAATGAGAAGGGCCATGTTTGTCGGTGAAACCCCACCAGGGATATTAGCTGTAAAATGGTCTAACCATTTGAAAAATATTTTCTTTGTCATCCATGCATGTTCTTGGACTATCATCAATGCCCCTACATCACAATTAAAGATATAGTTTTGCATGTCCCTCTTTAATTTAAACAAGTAGAACCCAGGAATGCTTATCCCAGCTGCACTTACACAAGCTAGCACTATGATCCACTCTCTACTTTTTGAAACCAAATGTGGTACACATTTTATACCCAATTTAGTAATAACTCTCATGCCACAGTTTCTACTAGCCTAAATACCAGTCTCATTGCAGTTCCATATTCAACTTGCTCTATAGTGGTTAAGGTTGATCAAGTTTTCGAGGTTGTCATAGAATGCTTGCACGATAGAAGAACTAACCATAATTACTCTGTCACTGTCCACTCCTTTAGTTGTTCTGATTGTCAAATCTAGGTTCCTTCTTTGAAATCCTACCCACCATGACCTCTCGGGGACCCCATTTGTGAAAGGATTGGGTCGACTTGCAGTTATTTGAGAAATTGTTGCTTGTAGTTGATTTACTTGCACTGTGGCCCAATCTTTCCATGTCCTTGCACCATTGGAAAACTTCAGTCTCCTCCTCTTCAGTTAAAATTGTATGTGGACCCCTCCTCTTTGTGGTGGTTTGTCCTAACAGCCATGCCCTCAAACTGCTAGGTGGCATATCCCACTTGATTGTTGTTGCCCTGATTGACAAGTTGTGTTCTTCAACACTCTTAACTAATCCTTCCATATCATCATATGTCCACTGCCTAATGGGTACAGGTGAGGGAAGTTGCACAGCAAGTTGAACATTTGGCTGAACAGAAGGTTTAGCTTCTATTGTGTTGGTGGCTTCACCTGCAGAGTCATGAACATCTTCTAGGTTGGGATTTGCATGAACTTCCTCATCAAGCTGTGTTTCAACGAAGTGCACCCCACGAGTTACTCTAATTGCATGTTTTCTTCTTCCTACAACCCTTGTAGTCCTTCTAGCAGGTGCCAAAATTTTCCACTAACCTGCACAAATAGTAAAAATTGAATAACTTGTTAGTGCAACAAAGAATATATGATTGTTTGCATAGATATATATATACAATTTGATAAGAACATATCATTTTCTGCAAAATAGAAATGATTACATTCAAACCCTTAATGCCAAAAAAAACCCACTATTGAACAAGCAATCTTGCAAGTGAAGAGAGGTGGAGACATTTTATGCAACTCCATATAAGATTAAATTAAAAAATCTTTGAATATTAAGTATCTTATTATATACCCAATAAATTTCATGATTATACTTGGTCAAAATTTCATCAATGTTATGTTTAAATCACATTACATGTGATTACTTCATATAATAATGTCAAAAAAAGGCATAGCAAACAAACCATCGATGCCATGGACAAAATAATTCATGAGGGATCATTTTCCTACCAGTCACATGTAAATAGAAATGATTACAGTCAAACCTCTAATGCCATACACATAAATGATTTTTAAAGACACCAAAATGCACTCAAACACCATCGAACCCAACAAAAATCCATTGTTGAACAAACAATCTTGCAATCTTGCAGGTGAGAGAGGTGGATCAAATATCTACCAGTCACATGTTAATTCTACAAGGCTTGATATGAGTAAACAGTACATGGCATGACTATATATGTATATATGTATATGTATGTATGTATGTATGTATACAATCTGATAAGAATATATCATTATATTTACAGAGAATGATATATATTCTTACCCCACACACACACACACACACACACACACACATATATATAAACAATGTGCTATGATGAAACCCTACACATTCTTATCAGATTTTATATATATATATATATATATATATATACAATCTATTATGATGAAACCCTACACATTCTTATTTGATTATATATATATACAATCTGCTATGATGAAACCCTACACATTCTTATCATATTATATATATATATACAATCTGTTATGATGAAACTGTATACGACATTATATATATATATATATATATATATATCTGCAAATTGTAATCCAAAAACTGGTCAATAAATTGGGACAAAAATTGTATACCCATTCAACTTCATGATTATTAAAGAGAGATTCAGAATATAACTATGATATGATTAAAAAAATGGGTAATGTTGTTGTTATTATATTTGATGTATGGTATAATTTTGCTATTATTATCTTTGATTTATGATGAATGCAGGTGAAAAAAATGTAATTATGATATGATTAAATAATGGATAATGCTAGGTTGAATAGCTGACTGAAAGAAAAATTATTGGTATGCCTGAAAATAATGTAAATGTTGAGTACATAAATATAAAAGATTATATTGAACAATGAAACAGACAACATAAATGTAAGCATTATGTTTGATAAATATAAAAGAGTATATTGAATAATGAAACAGACAACAAAAATGTAGAACAGTATGCCTGAAAATAATGTAACCAATAAAAGTGTAGAACAATATGCTTGAAAATAATGTAACCAATGAGTACTTAAATATAAAAGATTATATTGAATATATAAACAGACAAAAAAGGCTGAAAATAATGTAAACACTGAGTACGTAAATATAGAAGAGAATATTGAATAATGAAACAAACAACATAAATGTAAATCTAGTATACCGATAAATAAAAACATGAATTTACTTATTCTAGGTGTACCAACCTGAATAAGCTCCCTTTTAAGAGGAATGTGTCTAGAAGTTGCCTTAGTAAGCTCTGAAGTTTGCAGAGGATATTCAATGAAAGTAGAGGAGAATTTGTAATGAAAATGACCCTGGAAATTCCCTCTTATAAAATCATTCAAATGGGTAAATTGAATGCATTGAATTGTGGTGGTTGAGTTTCAAATTTGAATTTTTGTGGGAAACAATCTATCATTTCATTTTGCAGTGGCCATTTATGCCTGAGTTCTATCGTGGCCTTCAGGAAATCAATATTATATTTGGTTTAATTGTCAAAATAGGTGGCTTTATTAAATTCGGTCAAATATATGAATTATACTATGATTTTTGGTATATTAGGGAGCCTTACACCATTAACTGTTTATGCAGGTACCAAAAGTAGATGGAGTTAATGCATGAAGATGTCAAGGGAAGTGTGGGTGAATGTGCAATTGATAGCTCATAAAGCTAATCAATGTTTTGTATTATGTCAGAATGTGCACCATTAATTGTTTATAATGTTTTAAATTATGTGACATTGTGCACCATTAACTATTTATGTATACATGTAAATACAATGCACTAGAAGCTTTAAGCCAGTTGCATGGAGTGGTTATTGTAAACATCACTGTATCTTATTTAATTTAGAAATGACTTTGTTTTGTGCAAGTTGACTTGTGTTCAAAACATAATTACACCAATATATCTTTAAATTTGTTTTTTTTGTTGGTTGGTTACAAACTAATTAGTGAACATATACTGGTGTAATGTCTAATTTTTTATTGGAATAACTAAAACATTTTAATGACTAAAATGTAAACAGATATTGGGGGGACAAGCGAACAAGGAGTAAACAACAATCGGATCATGAACGAAAATCGGGGGTTTTCCCCTAATGGCAAGGGAGTTACACGTTTTTCGTTATTTCCATTGAAGGGAGCTTTCAGCTATAGTGTGAAAGACAAGTTGCGCTCTGTTCTACAATTCCTGGAAGATCATAGATTTAGTGTTGTGACGCACATATCTATATCACCCAAAGAAAAATAAAAATGAGGTCAAACAAAGCCGAGTCATCTAATATGCATATTTTTTAAAAATGAGAACTAATCTAAGTCTACGTTACTAAATCTACAGAAAAACCCTGCATACCTAGGTATAATACATTTGAGAATCAGATTTGAGTACAAAACGCCTGTGGAATCAGAGCAGATACAATTTTTCTCCTGACAAATTTTTAAAAGATGAGACAAACAAAACTAAGTAGTCTCCCTACATCGATTGCTTCAATCTATTCACAATTAATGACAATTATATCTAAATAGTAGCGAGACCATCGGTAGGCATTTATGGCACCGCATTGACAAGAAAATATGATATGATTTTACAGTTGTTAGATTTGGTGGAAGATTGCATAAGAAAATCTAATATGATTTCAAATCTATTAAGATTTGGTGGAAGATTGCATACTAGGGGAGAGGACCCAGTAGTTGTGCACCCTAACTTCGCACTTCTAATTATCCTACATGGAAATTTCAAATCACTCCCAATTTTTTACAGCAGCTTACTTGGCAAGTCCCCTGCTTATAACTTTCGTTTCAGGGCCACATCATCAAATATGATGCCACATCAGCATGCTTTTTGTCAAGGTGTCTAAAAAGTACCAAAAAAAAGTGCTACCAATACTTGTGCATTCACATCATGGATAGTTGAACGTTGATGTGGCATCACATGATTGGTTACATTTTAGATCAAAAGAATACATTTTGTTTAATTATGGGTAGTCAAGTCACAACTATTGACATTATATAAATAACTACTATCACAACTATTGGGCATTATATTAACAACTACTATCACAACTATTGGAACATGCTCAACTATTGGGTCCTCTCCCCTAAATATCAAATCTCCCATGAAAAAAATTGGCGACTAAAAATCATAACTACTTCACAGATTTTAGGCGTGAGGGACCTATTCCAGATGTGAGACAGGTTTTCAGGCATATTGTGCACTGGGGATGCCAGAGGTAAAGCCTATCAGCTAATTGGGAAAAAATCACCACACAACCCACATGTTAAATTGCCATGATGATATGTGTCTTCCATATATTGATGCCTCTTAGAGGAGTAATTACATTGATGGCATTCCCCTCTAACCTCCCATACAACGTCAACGTGAAAATTAAGGGTCTAAATTGTATCTCGGGTATAGGACGATCATTGGAATGACCAGAGCTGCTTACATCAAAACCAACAAAACTTTCCTTAATTGTTATGCAAGACATTGCAATGTTGCTCCTCCTCACACATTCCCATTTCTATACACTTAGCAACACATTTTACCATTGCATTTGGGGGTAATCACTTACATAGGGCGGGAATGCCCAATTTGGGCACTTTGTTGCGTCACAAACAATAGGCAAACCTCTTCTGAGAATCATCTCCATGGAATCCACAATAATGTTGGAGATTATAATCCCAACTACCCCTGCTCTAGCATTTAAAACAAAAGTTTCTAACTGACATTCTAGATGACTCTGCCACCGACCGCTCACCGACCTCCATTGCTCACATTGGTTACTATTTGCACATTCTAGAGAATTCCTAAGCCCTCTATAAATAGAGGTAGGTGTAATGTTGCTACTTACTCTCTCAAGAGTTGTAAGAAGGTGTTTATGAATGTAATGGTGTTGATGTTTGTGAAAGAGCCAAAGCTCTGTAAACTATTTTTTGATCAATTTAAAATATTATGTCTATCTATTTTTCTCTGCTATCCTCTAGTCTCTTGTTTCTAACAAAGTGGTATCTGAGTCGTAAGGTGTCTTGGAATCCATATTTAAGCCTTACAATCAACCATGGTTGTTTCTTTAGTAGGTGATTCTTTAGGCATGTATGTGCCCGTGTCAAGAAGTGAAGAAAAAAGAAATAAAAAGCTTACCACCATTGTCGAAGCAGCCATTGAAGTTGAAAGAAGTTTTTGAGTCTTGTGCAGATTACATTGCGCTAATGACAAAATTTGCAGATTTGTGCTTGTCTCCCACTAAAACAACAGTTGGGTCATGAAATTTTGAGGGAGATTTTTAGAGAGCAAGGTCGAGAAAAGAGTTGGAAGAAATATTTGAAGCTATTGAAGAGTTGTATTGATATCAGCTGTAGCTAAAGATATAGAGATTGAAGCAATCAAGAAGTTCGTCGTTGGTTTGAAACTGTTGGAGCAGTTAGATGAAGTTGCCAGCAATTCGTAGAAGTCAAAGGAGATGCCCATCATGTCAGCGCAAGAGCTATGTTGAAGAGGAGATCCTATCACCATTTGTGATAGATGAAAGGGTTTAAGAGATTGCTGAATTTAGAGGAACGTCATAGCTCAGCTTATTGTTTTATGATTTAAATCTGTCTAAGTAATATGTTTTATTTTGTGCATAAATTATTCTGATAAGAGAGTTGTCAGATTTTAGCAATATTTCGATTAGCAAGGAAGGTGTTTTGAGGCAGATTGTTGTAGATTCTCTGAGATTGCTATCAGAAGATCCAAGCCGCTTGAAGCAAGGAAGAGCTAGGTAAATTTGAGGAGGAAATCATGTCGGTAGTTGTGATAGATGTCAGAAGGAAGTTAAAGCAAAATTTTGGAGGTGATCTTGTTACCATTTGTGATAGACGTCAAGAGCCTACTAGGATCCCCGAGTACCTGTAGAGTGACTCAATGGGAGGTGTTAATAAAACAAGTGAATCACACCTGAACCTATGGTGGACTGGTAACCAAAAGGGCCAGAGCTCATGGTTAGAGCATCCCAACTATAGCATGGGATTTCCTAGGTTTGATCGCTAGATGTACAAGATTTTAGATGCCGCAGCATCAGTGAAAGAGACTAAGAATGTAATGAGAATTTGTGGTATTTATGATTAGGAGGGAGTGTTGGAGATTATAATCCCAACTACCCTTGTTCTAGCATTTAAAATAGAAGTTTCTAACTGACATTCTAGATGACTCTGCCACTGACCACTCACCGACCTCCATTGCTCACATTGGTTACTATTTGCACATTTTGGAGAATTCCTAAGCCCTCTATAAATAGAGGTAAGTGTAATGTGGCTACTTACTCTCTCAAGAGTCCAGCTCTCAAGAGTTGTAAGAAGGTGTTTATGAATGTAATGGTGTTGATGTTTGTGAAAGAGCCGAAGCTCTGTAAACTGTATTTTGATCAATTTAAAATATTATGTCTACCTATTTTTCTTTGTTATCCTTTGGTCTCTTGTTTCTAACAAATAATTTGAATATTTGGAGTAATAGCATTGTTGTACGTTATGGCCAAGTCATGGACAAATGTCGGTTGCCCCATAGAGCGAATGGGAACATTTAGCTACTTCTCCTTGTCAGTGGTGACCGTGAAGAAATTACCCATGGACGGATCAATCGTGGGGTCGATGGTCATTACCAAGTTGAGCTAGCCATGGGAGTCGCATTGCCTTACATTACAAATGTCTCTGTTGTGGGTGAGAAAAAAGGAGTGGGGCATGCCTGATTTGCCTAGCGCCTGGATGAATTTTTTGGGAAAAAAGGTAACAGTGGTGATGGCTAGGACAGAGGCATAGGAATGGTTATCAGCCCCAGCGCTCCCCTTGCTATGCCCTTCAAATAGAAGAATCCAATGAACAATTTGGAGAAGACTGAGCGGCTAGCCATTAGTTCCTGCAACAATTTGGTACTATGTACAAAGCGACTAGAGAAGGTGGTGGGCAGTCCTTGCAGATGGAGAGGGTGTGGAGCATTCTGTGACCATTGAAGTAGTGGTTTTGATTAATCTGTTTTGGTTTAAATAGTATATTGTAAGTATTGATTCGTTTAGGTGGTTCATTTGAAAATCAGAGTTCATGATTCTATTTAAACAAATCAAAATTTAAAGTGTCATGTTCAAGCCTACCAACTAATCTGAAGAGGAAATCATTGAAGTAGGGTGAGAGATGGCCTTCCACTTTTATGTGGCAATGCCTCTATAGAGGCAACAATTTCTAACTAATTCGTAACCGTCAAAGCCCTACCCATATTTGTCAAGCTCATTTTGTTGGGAGTGTTTTCACGTGGCAATTTAAACCCTACTATTTTTTTAATATTTTCTTTTCAAATGTCAAAAAAATCTAAGTTAATTTCTTTCATAGTGTAAATATAAATATAATATAGATTTATATTTTCATAATATATTTTTATTATATATTATATAAAGATAATATAAAATATATATTAAAAAATAATATATATAATTATATTAAAAATTATATTATATTTATATAATATATAATAAATATATATATAATATTTAATATAATATTTTTATATTATTTTTTAATATAAATTTATATTATATATAAAAATAAGGTTTTTATATATAATATAAAATATATATTAAAAGATAATATAAATAATTATATTATATTTATATAATATATGATAAAATGTATATTATATTATATTTATATATATATATTAAAATATATATTTTATCATATATATATATAAATATTATATAATTTTAATATAACATTTTATATGGGCCTAGCTCTACTAAGTAATTCCTATGCTCACGGTCACTAGTTCTAGCTCCCCCGTCCTGGTACCGAAAAAAAAAAATATAACATTTTTATATTATTTTTTAATATATAATTTATATTATATATAAAACCATCTTTTTATATATAATATAAAATATATATAAAAATATATAAATTTATTATATATTATATAAATATAATATAATTTTTAATATGATATTTTTATATTATTCTTTAATATATAATTTATATTATATATAAGAACCTTTTTATATAATATAAAATATATATTAAAAAATAATATAATAATAATATATTTATATTTTTTTAATATATATTTTATATTATATTTATATAATATATAATAAAAATATATTATGAAAATATAAATCTATATTATATTTATATTTACATTATGAAAGAAATTAATTTAGACCTTTTTAGCATTTGAAAAAAAAATATTAAAAAAATAGTAGGGTTTAAATTGTTAGTACACGTGAAAACACTCCTAACAAAATGAACTTATGACAAATACGGACAGAGCTTCTGACTGTTACAAATAGGACGGAGCTTTGACTATTACAAATTTGTGTCGTAGAAATTGTTGCCTCTATAGACAATGCCCTTTTATACACCTTTGTAACCAGAAATGCAACAACGTCACATTGTTTCACATTGTAAATGGTCATTTCTAAGTTGTCCAACCCATTGCGAAGAAGTTTTTTTTTTCATCCTTTAAGCTTTTCGAGGAGTTAAGGATTAGTTTCTTATGCATCCAAATACAAATGGAGTTAATACATTTGAAGTAAAAGACTATATGGAGAGTTAAGGATTAGTTTTTAATGATTAAATTGTTTTTCTCTCATTTACATGATCTTTTTAATAATATTTTTCTTATTCTAAGACTTGTAAATCGTAAGCATGTATGATGAATTGGTTTGCACTTTGCTCGTACAATTTATTATTTAGATTTTTTTATAATATATTATTAAATAATTTATAATATAGATTATTTTATAAAAGATATAAAAAGTAAATTTGAATGATTTTTAAAAATATTTTTGTTTTTATTATAAATTATAATTATAATTATAATATAGAAATATAGTTTATAATTTTTATGTTTTTCTAAATTAATTATTAGTTGATAGGCTACATATAGTGCACGAGAAACCGTCGAAAAATAAGTTTCGGCTCTTGTTTAATGGTAAATAGTGGTAAAAGCTTCCAAAATATTGGATGAAAGCATCCAAAATCTTACTTATCATGTAAAATGTAGATAAATATTTATTTTTCAATTGGGTGGGAACATTCTATTTCTATTTGAAGTACTTTTTTGCCAATTTGATCACAATTTTTCTTTTTCATTTGCATTTCTTTATGTTTTAAATCTGCTTCAAAATCACATAATATCTAATTTGTTTACAGAAAGAAAAAAAAACTAGATTTGATTAAATTAAGTTTATTTCATTTCATTATTTAACACTTATTATTTAACATTTTAACATATATAATTTTATATGGATGACAGGTACTAATTAACCGATAGACTATTATAGGTTGGGAATCCCACCAGTTTAGTCTATTGTCTGATGCCGAGAAAGACTATTCTGGTGGGACTGCCAATAAATATGGACCATTTCGAGAAGAACAATGCTGAAGTTGTAGATATCACTTTTGCTACTCATGCCCGTTTCCATGAGCCATTTTGGCGCTAGCCTGGCGTGCCTCTCATTCCGCTCAAAACACGGCTCTGTTGCATTATATCAATGAGCTTTGATAAGCCAAAGTCAGAAAGCTTGGCTCTTAACTGATCGTCAAGAAGGATGTTTTCTGGCTTAATGTTAGGGTGGACAATGCATTCGCGGGATTCTTCGTGTAGAAATGTGAGGCCACAGGCTGTATTGATGGCGATGATGAGCCCTGCAGAATGGCGCGGCCAGAATCGCAGCCATACCTAGTGACATTAACTTATGGGGAAAGGCAGCCACAATCCCCGATATAAGGGAGTTGAAATTGCACGGTGGGTGGCAGACTATACTTGGAATGCCTTTATCTCCCCTGATTATCCACTGATAGAATTAAATTGTAGCATTTATTGCTGGTTGTTGGTGTTGTTGAGGCCAAGTACATCTCTTCCAAGCACCGCTTCGACACCATCCTCATTAATGCCAAACCCATACATACGCAGTAATGAATGGACTGTACATTGTACGCTGGTTCAAAACATCTCAGAGTGGATAATCCAAAGGGTGGATTCCCTTGTTTTTACTGGTGTGTTCATGGCTATGAAATGAAATATTTTAATGACGTCCACGAGACTAAACAGTCTATGGGACCAAGACACAACTTAATTTTCTTTCATGCTCTTTTCTAAATCAAATCTCCTACTATTGATTTTGACTAGAAGGTTGACCATCTGGTTGATCTTATCTTCCTCAAATAACTACTGCATATCGTCCATACACAAACTATTTGCATACTGTTTACGGATGTCTTCATAAGTTGTGCATTCCATAAAGAAGTGTCGCTCCATCTCAACCACCCCCTTATTGCAGAATATGCAGGTTCTTTCTTCCCATGTTTCTTTAGGAGACTTCCATCTACCGGTCACGCATCTAAGATGATGCGATCCCGTCCTTAGTTGTGCAACTAACACCCTTTCTTTCCCTTTAATAGCAGCCCCTAAATACATTTTTTCACCATGATCATTTGTTGGGTTAAACTCTTTGACGTAGTATGCTTTTTTTTCACCCAATCTGATTTGACCACATGGCAGTCCTAAATTTTTCCTTCACGTAATTTTTTATTTCACTATTGGTGTTGGGACACTCTTGTAATTTGATGTCCCACTTGTTTAGCCACTTGTTGTTCTGCTTCATCTAGGTTTTCTTTCTACGGTTTAGCGCCTCCTCCATAACCGCTTTGGGCCACCGGTGGTTGTCCATGTTTTTAATCTTCTTTAGATAACTTATCAACCGAGTTATTGTTGATGCCTCCAAGGGAAAAGCCCTCACTTCAGCTAAAAGGATTTCATATGGGACCGTAGCCTTAACTTTGAGATTGCTGTTATTAGGTGTTTTTGGATTCTTTCTATTTGTCTCTAGCTGCACTTTGAAATTTTGCTTCCCCACACTTCACACCCATAAAGTACAACTAGCGTGACAAGTAAACCAAAAAGAGTTTTTTTGGTTTTCCAATCCCAAAGTTCTACTTTCCTACATCTGTTTTGTAGCATGAAAGAGGCTTTCCAACCTCCCTGTATTCTTTTTGCTCTAAAAGTCTCCCAACTGAGCTTATGGTGAAAATCAATCCCAAGATACTTGTATTCTTTCACTATATCAAGCGGACTACCTTCAAAAAGAAAGATATGTTGTTTTTCTTTTCTATTCAAAGAGAAAATCATGATTTTGGTTTTGGTGGTGTTCACTTGCATCTCCACTTCCTGACAGAAGTGTTCTAAAGCTTTCAAATGTTCTCTTAACCCATGAACCATTTTTGTAATCAAAATAATATCGTCAGCATATAGAAGTAATTTCACTACATAACCTGCCAATTGGATATCGTCCCCTCCATCCTTGCTTAACCAAGCTTCCAACTTATCAATGTAAAGCCCAAAAAGCGTGGGAGATAAAGGGCAGCCCTGCTTAACTCCAATGTCGCTGCCAAAACACTCTGACATACCCTCACTTGTTCTGATTTTAGCATTAACCCTCTAATATAACTTGTGAACAGCTGCTCTGCACACATTTGGAATGCCTAATTCTTCCATCCTATTCCAAAGTTTGTGTAATGACCTGTTCCTTGCGTTTAAAAAAAAAAACTTTCCAATTCTCACTTTAAACATGTAAAGGTAACAAGTAACAAAGATAATACAATAAAATTTCTTCCTTTCTTTATTGATAAACATGTACAAGTTACAATATGTTTCCTCATGAATTTCATTTTCATTGCAAATATAAATCAGAGTTAAAAGTAATACAATTACATACATAGCTCGAAGCTTTTGCACAAATAGAAGTAAGAAGGTCCAGGAGTCCATCCTTTCAAATCTTGGTACATCTCACTGTGGAGGAGAAATATCACTCGGGCGCTTTTCCGCCAACCACAGACTTATAATGCGGTCCCCCGCACAATCATTTTGTAATGAACGGCCCTCCCTTCAAAGAAGAGATTGGTAGGGTATCCTTTAATGATTACCAACTGAGCATAGTGTTGTGTCCTACACAACTAGAACCTTGCTATTTCACAATCTCGATCTAGTACTCGGATCACAATGAACTGACAGTGTAGTCTCAACTATCTCACATCTAGGTGGATGTCATACCTTTCACTACTTTGGCCAAAGTATTCTCATTCAGTACTTCGAATGAAGGTCATCTATCATAAACACTACTCAGGGCCGATTTGACTTAAGGCTTCCTTACTCTACGCATAGGTATGCCCTTTAGTGGACTTAGTTTACCCCAGACTTCCTACCTCAAACGGTTTACTACAAAATGAGTCTTTAAGCAAGTGTTTACTATCCTATCTCTTGTTTCTGGAAATCTTTATCCTAGGAGAGAAGCTTCCTAATGTTAACCTAATAACACAAGCTAGGAATACACTTTATATTGACATCATTTCGTTCCTAGAAATTAATACATATTCTACGTACTCTCCATATACAGAGATCATACAAGTTTGAAACTCCAAACAAATGCATAAACGTTTAATACTACCAATCAATTATCACACACAAGAGATAATCTTGTAATACAATGCATACAATTTCTTATTAATGCATATATTCAAATTGAATCCTTTCTTTTCCAAAACTCCAATTTCCTACTAATTCCTTCTTAACCCCATTGAATTCCTTCTATTCAAAATTCCAATTCCAATTTAATCTTCTTTAACTAAATTGAATATAACAAATTACATCAAGCTATTTCCTTTAACTACATTGTCATTCCCTAACCCTTACCCATACATAAAATGAAATCCCTTTAAACCATTATGCAATAAAAGATTATCAAACAATAAATGACTACTAGGGATAATTCATTATTTTCAGCTCAATACAATCAGCAATTTCAAAAACAGTAAAGAAAGACAACTCAAAGTTTTAGTCTTTAATTAAGAAACATGCCTATATAAGCTCCTTTCCAGTAATCCTCTACCAACAATCTTCTATTGTTGATCAGAGCCAATAGTTTCCTCACTCATAAATTCTCCAAATAAAGAATGCTATTGTTATCTCACAGTAAACTACAACTAAAAATACTCAACTCTCACTAAACACTTTGACATAGAATAATAACACAACTCACAAAACTTGCTCTCAATTTGCAACTTGTATAAACTCTCTATAAACGTCACAAATGAGAAAGCACAATAATGCATTCGAATGAAGATTTGTGAACTATTTATAGGCCGAATTAAAAATAGTTTCCCCATTTCTGGGCATGTAAATTGACAGATTACCGTGTTTACTAAGTCAAAATGTCACTTGTCATTCTTTCAAACCCTTAGTCATGTTCTTTCATGATGATTTGACTTCTTTGGAGCCAGAAATCGATGAATATTTCAACTCTGTAATAAAAAACGCCACCTACAGCCACGTTTTGCTGCCAGGCATATAAACTCTTCATGATATTATTGCTGCGTTCTAGGTCAAGCTTCAAATAGATACAACTCAGTAGTTCATTTCTATTTTCCTGGTTTTAGAGCTTTGAAAATGTCTTCCTTCATTTCCAGTTGCGTAGGAACTTCTGACATTTCACGGGAGAGTTTCATTTTTATTTTCATTCATTTTCTAAAGTTCAAACTTTTCAAATGTTTCCTTAAATGAAGTTTGATTCTTTTCAAATGTATTTTGTTTATATGTTAAATAATTCATATGGCTACCTTTTAATATTTAAACTTCCACATTTTACAAATTATGAATTTCCTTCTTCAAACAATAATATTTATTCTTTAAACATTGAAATTGTTTTCCATTATTTAAAAGAAATGATTTAAGGCTTCAAAAATCATTTTTCAATACTAAGGGTTCGATTTTACCATAATTGATTTATTCAATTATTTAAATAACGATTTTAACTATGCAAAGTAAAAATCATTTTCCCAATTACACAAGGTAATATTTAATTTCCCCAAATTACTCTTGGTAAAATATTTTTATATTTATTTACTCCTAATAAAATATAATCTTTAATTTTCACTTAAGAGATTTTAAAATACTATTAAACTTAAGTAATAAGTTAATTTCCATAAATTAAGAAGTTAAAATAAAATATAATTTCATTATATATATTTTATTATATAAATATTATTATAGTTCTTTTAAATATTAAACATATAAATATTTAAATACGCAAGTATTTAATATACATATATATTTTAATATAACTATAATAATATTATATATAATTTTTAATATATAATTACTTATATATAGATATATTTATATTTAACAAATATAAATATATATACATATACATATTTTTTGCCGAATATATATTTTGCGAGTCGGTCCAATTACTTTCAATATATATATATATATATATAAATTCCAAGGCAAATATTATAGTAATATTATTTATCCATAGATAACAGGTAGTGTATATATATATACACATATATACTCGTATATACCTCAGTATACTATATACATGTATATACACACCCACTTAACCTATTCGCTTATATCCATTCACGTTATGAACATAATACTGTAAGTCTGATAAATAAAAAATCATCACTCTCAAGCACAAAGAAGTAAACTAGACTCCTAAAGCCTATGGATGACTTATCAAGACCAACTTATCTGACTTGGTGTCTCAGAACCTATATTGACGTGTGTGTATGCTCAATTTGGTAATCGTTACTGTTTACCTGACCAAGTTCCTCCCCGAATGATGTCTCTCCTCTGTCCGGAGGAACAGTCTTCATACCTGCACATCATGACATGACACCAGCAGTCATATGCTCATAACAAGGTAAAAAAAAACATCTCACAAGTTAGAATACTATTATTCCATAATTGTATGCAACATTTAATCAAGACTAAATCATTTAGAAGTAACAATCAAATGAAACCATCATTTAAACAAGACTCATTCAATTAATAACGAGATCAACCATGTTTTATTCATCATCAAGATTCAAACATTACAATCATTTTCCCTATACAATAGTAGCTATAAAATCGGGATGTAACAGTTTGTCCCTAGGCATCGTGTCAAAAGCTTTCTTGAAGTCAACGAAACAACAATAAGCTTCCTCACCCTGGCAGTCCCAA
The DNA here is from genome assembly GCA_007258455.2 of Sequoia sempervirens. Taxonomy (NCBI): domain Eukaryota; kingdom Viridiplantae; phylum Streptophyta; class Pinopsida; order Cupressales; family Cupressaceae; genus Sequoia; species Sequoia sempervirens. Next base: position 64,738 of record VDFB02130109.1, on the reverse strand, counting down.
ATCTTCTCAATCAAGTGCCTAAGGGTGATGCAGTGATCAATGGTAGAGTGCTTAGATCTAAAGCCTGCCTCCCCCTTTGCCCTTTTTCCCTCATTTTCAGCCCATTTGTTGATCCTACGCTCAACCATGCTCCCAAAGAGCTTGCCAAAGATAAGATTAACCATAATTGTGTGGTAGTTAGATGGGTTATTGATATCACCACTTTTAAACAAAGGAACGACCACACCGGTAGTCCACTCCAAAGGAAATTTTTCCTGATTAACATTGTTGAAAATTCTTGTTATGTAAGGAGCAAGAGTTTCAATCCCCCACTTTAAAAATTCAACCTGTATCCCATCTATGTCATGTGCTTTCCCACTTGCTAACTTCTTTATTCCCTGTTTAATATCATCCACGGTGAAAGGTTCCATTCATGTGTTAACAACCGGAGGATAGCCTTTCTCGTGGACCCGCTCATAAAGGAGCCTAGCATACTCTAACCATTGGGAATTTGTGATATTGTTTTCCAACTTCTTTTTCTTTTGTTGCAGTTCCCTCCAAAAGCCTTTAGGATTTTGCTTCCCAAGCGAGATTAGCTCGTTCCTTCTTTCATTAACATACTCAGTTTTTTTGGATTGCACTAATTTTACATATTTTTTCTTGTATTTTTTGTCCATATCACTCTCCTTTAGCGATCTCTTGGCTATCTTACACTCATCATCATACCACGGATTTGCCAGAAATGTGTTTGCAGCCCCCACCTTGGGAAGAGACCTTTTGCATGCATTTAATGCTTTGTGGATTATCAGAATCAGCAAATTGTTGTGAATATGGGCATCAGCCTCTTTAACAGAGTTAATCTCTCCCTCATTCTTCAAATCATGGAATTGCTGCTTAAGAACAACATTAAATATTTCTTTATTTTCCTAATTTATGAGGATTTTACCCTTGGGAAGGGATTTTTTTTGCATGTGTTGAACTTGCTTGTTGTGCTGATTGATTGGAGAAATGCGAAGCTTAACCCGAAGGGGTAAGTGGTCAAATTTCATCTCAATAGGACAGTCCTCTATGTCGAACTCCAGCAACTTAGAACCAAAACTTTGAGAGCAAACCACGTAGTCAACCACACTTTGACTGTTGTAAGTCTTGCAAGTGACTCCCCCAAATGTCGGCCAATCTCTCACCCTGTTGCAAATAACCATGCCGAACAAACTACAAAACCCAAGTAATTCAATCCCAAACGAATTCATAGTGCCATTATCATCTTGAGATGTTCTTTCCCAATGGAGACCACCACCTTCCTCCAACCATAAAGGATTGTTCTCCCCTTTTGCTTCACTGCTCAACTGAAAGAGATTGATTATTGGTTGTCCTTGCATTAGCTCTCCATTACTGTCGGCCAAAGATTATTACCACTATCTATCCCGATTTTACGAAAAATGTGATAAAAAATTTATGGTGTCCTCCATCAGGGAAGCTCATCTGACTTCTTTGGGCACGCGCTTTTGAATATTTGGCAACGCATGGATCCGACCTTGAACATGCGAATTCAAAGATATTAAACTAGCATGGTCAGGTGGTATTTTCAAGAGAGAAGTTATCGGGTTTGAATGGGTATCTGCCTCGCCTTCATTAACTTTTCAGATAAATCTGTGAGTCCATAAGTTAGTATGTTTCATAAATTGGACAGGAGACTTCTGTGAGCTATGTGGGAAAAAATGGATTTCCCACCCATACCTATGCAGTAATGAATGGACTGTACATTTTCTTGTGGGGATGTGGCAGAGCTATTTTCCTTCAGCCGAGCCCATTACTTTTATGGATTGGTTCCTCTTCACTTTTCCCATGGCCTTTGTGCTACTCCTCTGCCTCTGGGGGATTCTTTGTGTCTTGTACTACTCTAAAACTTCTGCAAAATCTTTATCTGCTTCCCTCAATGGTAGGTGTAGGATTCGAGCCCTTCCGAGAGCATGGAGGAGGATGACGTGTATAGGAAGATGAAATCCTTGGAGAGACAGTTGGAGTTCATCGACATACAGGAAGAGTATATGAAGGAAGAACAAAAGAAACTGAAGAGGGAGCTCCTAAGGGCGCAGGAGGAGGTCAAGCAGGAGATCTACGAGGCAGTGGAGCTACCGCTAACACACCTTGATCTTTATAAGTAGATCGACATTGATCCTCCCCACGGCGTGCTTCTCTATGGACCACCCGGGACCGGCAAGACCATGTTGGCCAAGGTCCTTGCTCACCACACCACTACTGCCTTCATTCGCATTATTGGCTAAGTTCGTGCAGAAGTACCTTGGAGAGGTATGTTTGCCTTATTTCAGAAATATAAATTGGAAAACATAAAAATACTTTTAAAAAATTAGATGCGCCTTCGAGAGACATGCCCTATCTATTTTTGAGAGAGAATATAGTCACTAGTTTTTTTTGCCAATCTTCCCCCATTTCAAAACATTAGAATTGAATTTGACATTATCAAACCCTACTTATCAAATCAGGGTGAATTTTTGTGTATTCAATTCAAAATAAAATCTGGGTTTCAGAAACACTTCGAAAAGTATAATGTATGCCCCTTTTCCTACCTTGGGGGGAATAATTTTAGTAGTAAAAATTCACCATTGGGTTATTTTAACCAACTATTTAGTCTAATTCATTTTCGGCTTAAAATGATATGTTCAAAATAGGGCTTAAAATAATATGTTCAAAACAGGGTAGATCACAGTGGTCAATCAAGAAAACAATTTCTTTAATTTCACTACAAAGGAGCCATCTATGATTTCGTAACTCTAATTTTTTGGTAGATAATTTTAGTGGCAAACATTCACCAATGGGTTATATTTACGTAGTATTGACCCAATTCCTATTTGGCTTAAAATAAATTCAAAACAGGGTAGATTGTAGTGGTCGAAATTCAATTAAAATCAACCAAAAAAATTGTTTAAAGTCACTACAAATGAGTTTATGTGATGATGCTACTCTAATAATCGGCTAGATAATTTTAGTGGCAAATATTCACCAATGGGCTATTTTTATCAAGTTTGTGACTCAATTCATAGTTGGCTTAAAATAATCTATTCAAAGTAGGGCAGACTATAGTGGTCGAAACTCGGCTAGAGTCGATTAATTTTTGTTGTTTAATAAACTCACTAAAAAGGAGTCATCTATTCTAAAATTTTATATGGATAATTTTAATGGAAAATATTAATCAATGGATTTTTTTTACCAAGTTCATGACCCAATTCATATTTTGCACAGGGATATGGGAAGTGGTTCTTATTCTTTTCTGATGGCCATATTTTTGTGTCACTATAGCAAGTGATTTTAATTCCTTCCTCAATTTTCACTTCAGTACTGGTTGACTTTCTTGCATTAGGATAAGTTTAAAACCAATCTTAATTCCTTGAGGAAACACACTTAAAGATTTAATAGTTTGGAAGAATCAATCGTGGATGATTCAAGAATTATTGTCTTCATTCTTCTAGTTGTTAAAATTTCTCCTTTGCCATCCCAAATCAAGGTATTCTCAGAAAAATTACTGATCTTAGTGGTATCCCTGGAAGCTCTTGTCTCATGTGAGCTTCAAGGTTGTTTTGGGAGTAACTTTGGTTCAAATTTATATTTTGTTTGTATCCAACTTTTGTGTTGATCATAGATATAAGAAAAGGAAACCTATGTAGTTTGTTTGTTATAGAGTTGATCCTCGATATGTAGAATTTTTACTTAACCATAGCTTTATTTTGATTTTTGTATCAGTTGTTAAAATTTCTCCTTTGCCATCCCAAATTGAGGTGTTTGCAGAAAAATTACTAATCTAAGTGGTATTGAACTATAACCTCCTGTCTCATGTGAACTTTAAGGTTGTTTTGGGAGTAACTTGGATTCAAATTTGTATTTTGTGGCATCCAACTCTTGTGTTGATCTTAGATATAAGAAAGGAAACCTATGCAGTTTGTTTGTTATTTACTTTATCCTTGGTATGAAGAACTTCTACTTGACCATAACTTTATTTTGTTTTCTATAATGCACGTGTAAGTCAAGATGTTATGCACATTTTAAGTGCAACAAGCATGCACCATGGCATCCATGTCAAGTAACAACTTTTTGATCCCCGATATGCAATTTATGAATTTCTTTGGTCAAAAAAAGAAAACAGAGAAAAAGCCCTCATTTTTGTAGCAAATTATTTATTTCTTTGGTGTCTTTTTCCTACGAAATCCAATCTAGCTTGGCTTCTTGGTCTTGCTGAGTCTGAGATGTTTTTTATTCTCATATGTGTATGGATCCCACCCTTGGCACTATTTCCAGTAGTTGACATCATCATGTCAATCAACTACAAGGACGAGGTATCAAGACTCAAGCACACATATCAATCAACAGCATCGACGTCATCAACGGCTTCAGTATATTCAACTTCTTATGGTAATTTTGTTCATACATTGGGGAAAAGAAAAATTCTAACAATAGTAATACTATAAATTAACTACATAGAAATCATGATACAAGTCAAAAAAAAGTTAGTGCTTAAAATATGTCTAATTTTCCTCTTACATAATTATGCATTTTAGCTATTTACTTAAGCTACAATTTTTTTGCCATAATTTGACACCTAATCAACACATCTAACCATTCCATTGCTTTTGTTATGTAGGTCTTAAAGACAAATGGCATATATCATAGAACCTCATCGTCAACCACCAACAATTGTATTATACATAACCAATTTCTTGAGTTAGTGATTTTCATGTGTCATAAAATAGTTTTTGTATTATAAAAATATTTTCCTGCAACATGCAATTTTCCATTATGTTACATTCGGTTACAAGGGATATCATTAACCAGCAACAACTATACTTAATCCAATCGACCTTTTAAGTTACAAGGCTTCTTTCATTGTACAAAAAATATTATGTTGTGAAACCATTTAGTATAGTATACCGATTTAAATAAAGTTCCATTTGTTCATTTTCAAATCTTCTCGCATCCCATCATCAATTGACTAAATTATTATAAATAGTTAGTCTTAAGAAAAACAATTTACATTTTCTTGCGATTTTTACCCCTGCCCTTCAATATATTGCTAGCTCGTATCAGGGTAACCATTACACCTCATTGAGGTGCAAGCACTAGTTTTCTTATGCACAATTTCACCAATTTCAAGCCTATCAAAGGCCTCACTGGAGGACTTTTTTTTAATGTTTCATGGTGATCATCCTAGACAAACTGCTTGTGGTGCTTTTAGTTGGTGATAGGTCAGGGGCTAATATTGCTTATCACATTGCATTGCAATGTACACGGGCCGATGTGAAGTCACGTTAGATGAGAGGAGTCACTCTTCATTAGCCCTTCTTTGGTACAAAAACATGTAAACAAAAAGAGGAAATGGCTGGGCTTAACCAGCACACTCTAAGTGTTGACCACTTAGGTGGATAGTGTGGGCCCTCTAAGCCTTTTGTTTTCCGTTTTGCTTTCCTCTGACTCTCTACGGTGACAGTCACTGTTACGGTTATGTTTGAATTCAATTTTGAATCTCTCCTGCTCGATCCATTAAAAGGCAGAAAACAAGGAACTAGTACTATTGCCCGTGCATTTCCACTTCAATGCAATGTTTGCTCTTGTCCTGGCGTTCTCCAATACAAATGGAGCGGGGCTAACAGATCAAAAATATGGTGTTTTTCACATTTTCTTCCTCTCACAAATGCTTAAATGGTGCCGCATTTATTACGTTCTACTTCAGCTTCATCAAAGCAGCTATCTATTAACCAAATGCTTCACAATTTACTGAGTTCGTCTACTGAACAACAAAAACTTTTTGCAGGGCTTTCCTCCTGAATGCACTCGCTAGGGTTTCAACTGAGATCAAAGAATGAATATATGCTAAGTTTCTCCATAGTCATTAATTCAAATTCTTTTGTTCTTTCATTTTTTTACCGATTTTCAAGCCTCACTATCTATTTTTAGCCCCTAGTATTTTGTAAGGATTACAATCCCAAAAAACTAAGTAAATATGTAACTATTTTTGAACATGAGCAATATGGTTAATTAGCTATAACTACATATAACTACAAATAACCATAGGTAACTATATAACCATAGGTAATTGTAGACACTGTAATATGATAATACAAACATACATTATTGAAGCTCTAACAATCCCAACAAACTAGGTAAATATGTAACTTGACAATTTGGATGATTTTAGATTGTACTCTCCAACATTGTTGAAGCTCTAAACCCTCAATTTCCTTTAAAATATGAATATGCATCCCATTTTTTATTATCCCATCTCAACTTGCATATCCCATGGACTAGAGTAGAAATATCTCCTATCATAAACAACTCATAATAAGAAGTTTGACTGCATTCTTTAAATGAAAACCTAACTAATCACAATAACAAATATAACAACTGTGTACCTACAAACTTATCTAAGGTTTCCTAACGCATACAAATAAAATTGGAGATAAAATGTATAACAAGAACAAGAAAGTCCTTATTATTGATTTATCAATGGACATTAATTTTCTTAACAATTGCAACTAACATTATTATAAATCTCATTTCCCAAAAGGATATACATAAATTCTTCCACACTAATCCTTGATATTTACCTATATATACACAAATATTGATGTAGAGTGTAGTGCCATACTTAGAATTCATAGACCAA
>VDFB02130109.1:0-57986 GCA_007258455.2 Sequoia sempervirens | reverse complement strand
ATCTAACCAAGTGGAAGCACTAGATATCAGAGTTACACATCTAAATTTGAAAGAATTATAATTTTATCCTTCAAGGAAAAAAAGTTATGCGTTATACGGTGTGCGTCACTTTTAAAAAATGTTGTTTTTTGAAAAAAAAAAGTTTTCGTGGGAGATGGAAAAAAGAGTGCAATCTGATTCCAAAAATTTTGAATTTTTTCTTTTTTGAATCTACTCACAAAATGTGATGAGACTCTAGTTTGCATCATCCTCAAATTCATCACAGTTTAACCGCTATAGGTGCCCGAATGTGAAGATTTAGTTAAAAAAAATATTAGTGTCCAGTTTGGCCAAAATTTGTAAACCACTATTGTGGGATCACCCTACTAGAGACCTCCTCAACAATACTGGTGACTCGAAATGATAAGAGTGTAACACCCACATAACATATACACTAAATCCCAAACCGTAAGATCATATCTTCAAAAGTGGAGGAATGCAAAGCTTTCTCCTAAACAGTCTTCAAACAAACTCCTTTCAACAAAGACCTTCACAAACATCTAGAGACCAACACCTCATTGTAACAACACATACTTTCTTAGGAACAATAATAGTGAGTATACAATATAGTAGAGACCATCAACATCTCCCCAACATCAACATTACTTCTAATCCTCATCTTAATATATGATCATGATATTATCTTTGTTGAAAACAACCATCGTCAATTATACTTGGCATTAAATAAGGCATGACATCAAACATGAACATTAGTAATTTCAATGGAAACCTTAACATATGTGCAACGATCTCATCAACATAAGTAACAATTACAACTCAAACTGAGTTTTGACATCAATGACAACCTTCATATCAATGATAGCCTTAAGAAAACCACCACCCAAACTGAGTGTTGACATCAATAACAACTATAATGACAACCAAAGGTAACAATGAGAAACAATCTCCCCCTTTGGAATTGATGGAAACACACACCATCTCATTCTCCTCCTTTGACATCAATGACAAAGGGAAAAGGTCTTCAATTAAAAAACATCAACTCATTCTCAAAAACTGTTGTTCTCTTTCATTCTCCCCTATTAGGAACAATCAACCAACTACAGTCTACTCCTCTTGAGAGGTAGCTGTTAACATATTTTATGCCACCCTTGGATGCACATCACTAATATCCGATCTGAGAGAGCCTATGTGTACATCTTGTTGCAATCCATGCTTATTTTGATGAATTTGGGTCTTTGAGGTTTTGAAACTCCTTAATTGTGTCTAATTAGGGTTTTGAATTGCATGTAGGGTTTAAACCCTCCTAAAACCCTAGTGCTTTTTCCTTGTCACTTTTTTTTCTATTTCCTCATTGACTTTTGTACCCAGTACCTAGTTGGCTAACTTACAACTTATGTCTTAGGTGGTCATGTTTTTACCGACCTATTTACCCATGTCTTCCGATCACAACTCCAATTTAAATATTTGATTAAAAATTTATGTTTGAGGGGATTGAAAATAATTTTTTCCAAAGTGTTATTTACCTAGGCACAAATCCTTTTAAGTTATAACATTAGGGAATGTTCCTTATACCCTTTTAAGTTATAACATTAGGGAATGTGCCTTATACCCTTTTAAGTTGTGCAAATGGTGATCAACAGTTCAGATTTGAGGGCAAGCATTTGACGGTCATCGTAGGTGTTCTATGCATTGTGGTTATGATCAAAAGAAATGAAAGCTTTTGCATGATGAGTGATGTAAGGAAAGGGGAGAAGGTATTAGGGGGTAGAATATTCTTTTCCAAGTGTCATCATATCACTATCCTCTTTCGCATTACGTTCGTGTTTTTGAGCAGAGAGGTGCTTCACGTGATGAGTGATGATCAAGCAACTAAGGGCCCATATTTAAAGATGGTGATCGAATAGTCATCGCTAGCTTCTAATGCATCATGATTAGAAAGATGAGTTGAAGACCTTTACACGATGGGAAATGGAAGGTAAGATCTCTTCATCAGAGGGAATGATGGATATTGGTGGGACGTTGATGATGGTCCCTTTGACATCCTGATAGGATGGTAATGATGGGGGATGGCAGGACAATGGTAGGTGATAGGTGTCATGGTGGGCCCAAGGACTTGGTTTGCTTTATGTGATTCAACGATTCAGATTCAATGGAGATAATCTAATGGTCATTGCATGCATCATTCACATCCTTGTTGTTAATGATGTCACCCAGGTACTTTCTGCGATGGTCTTGTTTGTTGCGATGAAAGCATCAACGGTTCAGATTTGAAGGAAAACATCTAATGGTCATCTCGATGGTTCTTAACATTGCAGTTTGGAAACATAAAGCATGGAGCCTTTTGCAATGAGTGATGAAGATATAAATAAAGGAATATTAGGATAGTTGGTGAATTTTCATTGCATCGCTACTGTTCAATGAATCATGAAATGATGTCTCTCTCTTGAAAGGAATGAGCGATGTATTGAAGGTACGCAATGGTTGTTGATCTTGATTCTCTTGCGATCAACAATCTTGTTTTAAAGTTCTTTTGGAAATCTGATCTCAGCCGTCCATCTCGAATCCCACAACCAACATTCAAAATTCAATGGTCAATTTCTCTTGTTCATGGTAGATTTTTAGAATTGATGTCTCAGCGACATTCCCAGCTACTAGATCAAATCTCATCGACTATCGATCAAATTTTCATGCTTTTTTCAAGGATGTATTGATTGTTGGTCAGTGCTATTACTCCTTGAGGTGTTGTAGATTCCTTTTTCTCTTGTCAAGGTATGTTAGTTTGATATTTTGTTGTGGGTTTCATGGATCCCCATCTCTACATTCATAAGTCATCATTTCGGAGTTTGTTCGAGTTGTTAGAGCCTTTATGGCTAGTTATGTTGCTTTGTAATGAGAGCAATTCAGATTATTTTAAATCTGATTGAATTCATCTTCTTGTAAACCCTGGTTAGGTTAGGGTTAGGGTTTTGGATTCAATCCTTAGTTATGCTTGAACTATAAAGGCAATGCTTGTATCTTTTTGAAGGGTTCTTCCTCTAGCTCCTTTGCAGTTTTTCTTTTGTAGACATGTATTTTACACTTTGCTATTTTAAAGATTGGATTTTTGTCTATATATTAATGGAATGGATCAAGCTTTCCTCTTCTTTTCTCTTTTGTGTTTGAGTAAGTTATTACCTTCATATGAGTGTTTATTGTATTTTCATGCATGTATGTTCGAGTTAAATCATTTACAACTGTTGTGTTGAGAAACTCTTTTTCCTTCTAACACCTTTCCAAACCCTAACCTTCTTGTATGCCTCTAAGAATCAACCAAATAGAGATTTGTGAAAGACCCCTTGCCCCTCTTCAATGATGTATTGAGTAGTCTAAGCTAAGAAGAAACAACTTTCCATCTTGGTGTATTACCTCCATTTTCCCTTTCATGTTCTCCTTCTCCCATTTTCCTTGTGAGATGTTAGTGGTATGTTTTCATGTTTTGGGTTGGACCAACACATTACACTATGATTGAAAAAGGAAGCTGACCTTCTCTAGAGATTCAACCTCATTCGTGTAAGGTCCCAAAACCTCGAGGTTGTTTCCATTGTGTCATTAGAACACTGAACTCTTATTCGGTAGGGTGTAGTTTTATGTGAACATTTTTTGGCATGCCCAATGAGAATACTTCTCTCCATTGAAGAATTTGGTGTTTTATTCAATGCATCTTTCCTTTGGAGGTAGTTGTACAAGCACCTAGCAACTTTGAAAGATACATCTTTGGGTGACTCTTTGGTATGTACCCAAAATATCTAGTTGGGTAGTTCTCTACTTTCCTTTTCAATTTCAAAGTGTTTCCTATGCATAAAAATTATCAAGTTTTAATGGAAACAACATGTACATTCCACCATTTCATGATAATGCTAGCTTTGCACCTCCCAATCAGCCATATCAGGATGGTTATACCTCCCATTTCATTCTATAGAACCTTGTTGTTGTGGGTTCTCAACCTTTTCAAAATGATACCACCCACCCTACCCTACTCAGTCTTCTTGGACACCTACACATTCATATCAGCAACCCCAAGAGATTCATCACCTGGAAAATCAGCCTTGTTTCTCTCCTAGTCAACCCTGAGATTTTGATAATTTAAGTGCAAGTGAAATCACAAGAATTTTCCTTGATTTTAATAGATAGCTTGAGGAGCTTTGTAGACAACAAGATCCTAAACTATAGTAGGGAGAGTGGGAAAATCAAGCCTATCAGGGGCAACCGTGTTTTTTACCACAACATGATGAGTTTTTTCATCCAGCTAATTATTAGTAGCAAAATAAAGAAGCTCAATGTAGGTATGAGTAGAAGTTGGAGGCAAAAATAAGGTAGCAAGAAGAGTGTACATCAAGGGATGTTGTTGCTATGCAAGAAAAATTCAAACTTTCCCTTGCTATAGTACAAGTGCTTGAGACTTAGGTTGCCCCTTGTGTGCCTAGTTTCAAACAAGAACCTCCACCATTTCTAGAACAACCTGCTAAGGAGGAGGTAATAAATCATAAATTTGTAAGTTTCAAGAAACCTAGTAAGCCTCTTGAAACTCCCATTATCCCTCCTTTTGTTCTAGAACAACCTATTGTGCATGAGGTTTGCAAGCCCAAAATTTTTAGTTTCAAGAATCCTAATCAGCCCTTTGGAGCTCCCATTTGACCTCTTGTACGATCAAGTAGATCCTCTATGTTGAAGATCCTAAGTTCTACGAGCCTCCATTCCTCACAAGAACCCATATTGAGGAGGCTCAACCTATTACTCCTATTGAGTAGCCCCTTCCAGAACTTCAACAAGAGTCTCAATGCCCTTTTGACCATTTTTCTCCCTCTTTTCCTATTTCACTCTTTAAAGGTGGACCTGTGGTATGGGATCCTAGTTGGTTAGAAGAACAAAGGAAGGATCAGTTTCAGGCTAGGTGTGAAGAGGCTATTTCTAAGGAGCCTTCATGTGCTTGAAATAATGAGTGTCTTGCTCTACTACAAGAAAAAAAATGAAGATGAAAAAGTGTTGTAGCAACAAGGCATTGAAAAGGTATAAAAATTTGATATAATAGAGGAACTAGTCCTCACATCTGATGCCCTTCCTTGTTTTGTTGAAGATGAGGAGGATAGATCAGCAATACCTACATCAATTGAAGCCTCTAAACAACTTGGTTTGGGACTGATGGTTGAAGATAACTCCATGGTTTTGGAGCAATAGCAACAAACATTTTTATCCCTTGTCATTATGGATGAAGATCCCCAATCTATTGTGGTCTATAGTTTTGAGGTAGAGGACCTCTTTTGGGATAATTTAGAAGTTTTTTGTTTAAGCTTGGATGCAAATATTTCACCCCCAAAAGAGAAACTTTGTGGGCAGCAACATAAGAGTAAGGAAGCAACAAAGGATGTGGCAGCCATTACATGCCAAGAGTCCGATTTTATTGTAGCTCGTTGCCAAGAAGAAATGAAAATAGAGAGACAATTTGAAGAATTTAGTTCTTCACTTGAAGTGTCTCAAAATTTTGAGTTTTGTGTTGATGAAGTGTGCATCAATGAAAATGGTTTTGTAGTTATTGAGAAACCACACATTTTTTTGGAGAGTGATGCTCTTGTTGCTCAATTTGATTGTATGCTTGAGCTTCAAAGCTTTTCATTTGAGGTGCATGAAGAAGAGATTCCTTATGTAGATCAAAAATTAGGTTTGGAATATTTTACATCACCATGTGAGCTAGAAACATTCTCTTTTTGTTTTAGCTCGTGCATTGAGGAGGTCAGTGATGGTGACATTGGCCTATCCTTTTGTGAGGTGAGTTATCTTCCCTCTACAAAAGGTTTTCTCTTGGGTGCTGCCCTATCTTCAAACAAGTTCACCCTTATTGTTGTATGTTCAGCTAAGACACTAGTGTTGGATGAATCTAACACTTGCATCATATGGTTACCCTTCAATGGAAAAGTTTATAGTGAAGTGATCCTTCACCTTGCAAACATTTTGCGTAGTTCCATGCATGTTGGAAATAGTTTTTAGTGGTTGCTATTGGGTGAGTTCTACAACTATTGTTTGAGGGAGATCAAATCCTTCAAAAGGTTCATCTTTGAAAGAGGAAAACTTCCATTATTTTATGTTTGTTAGTGTTGTAGATGTCTAAATTTGGACACTTAATTTATCCAAATTCATCCCCTTCCGTCTTATTTTCGTTAATTAAGTAATACTGCTATTATTTAATTAATATCTTTAATTCTGCCAAATCCCTAAGATATTTAATCAATAATACCTTATCTCTTTAATCCTCCTTCCATCAACTGAATTGAATAAATATTCCATTTATTTAATTCCCTTCATGTCACATCCTCCATTATTTTTATCTTATCTTAATCCTTCTTCTAATCCCATCATTAGGATGTGCACATGCCTAATCCTTGATTAGGATGTGTCACATCCTCCAACTTTTGCAAGTTGGCCTCTAATCTCTATTAGCCACCTAACCCTCCTCTAATCCTTCACTAACTAGCCTAATCAACCTCTCAAGGAATTTTTAATTCCTTTTATCCTTCAACAAATATTAAATTCCTAATCCTCCTCCCACTTATGGCATATGTCCTTGAGTCAACCTTATTAAAGGCTTTCTCCTTTTGGACAAGGCACTCCACTTCCCCATGTGAATTTTTAATTCACCTTTTAATCCCAAGGCACCCAAAAGGAATTTTAATTCCTTCACTTCTCCCCACATGTCCTTCACTTATTCTTTATTCTTTCCCATCTCCCCATGAGAATATTTGAGGAATTTTTAATTCCTCACATGTCCTCTCACCCACATGGGGACAAGGACCTCCTTTATGAGGAGATCTTGTCCAATCCCAAGGTACTTTGTACCCCTCTCCATGTCATGTACTTCTCCTTCCACCTCATGTCCACTTCACCTTTTAGGGCTTCATCACATGCCACATGTCAAGATGTGAGGGCTTGTGAGTTCTCAACTCACCTTAGCCCTACATCTTGATATTTGGTGGCTCAATCTTGGCCATCCATTTCCCCTAGGAATTCTCAAAATTCCTATAAATACCCCCTCTTTTCTCTCATTTTGAGAGAGATCATTTTGTGCTAGCCAAACTCTTGCAAATTTTTTTCTCATCTTATACTTAGCCATTTTCTTGTTTTCATCCACTTGCACTCATCCTCACAACACCATTTAGCTTGCATCTACTTGCCATCCAAGGAGCATACACACCAAAGATCGAAGGGCCAACCAAAAGATCGACTCAACGCAAGGTATAGAGTTCCATTTTGTTGCTTTTATCTTGTTTTGTTTCCAACTTAGGCTAATCTTGAGGTGTAGGTTGTTTTGGGTATTTATTTGCACTCTTTTACTTGTTGTTCATTTTCTAACGCTCACATTCGACCTATCACAAGTGTAATGTATATATTGTAAATACCTTTTCTTTCCATGAACTGCTTTGCACACCCTACATTGTATGTTCTGAGTTTCCATGATTTTCTCCAAGTATAGGCTTGCACATGTTTTATTTTTCCCTTGGGAGACCCAATTTTGTAAATTCCCTTCATGAATCTATGCCCAATGGACTGAAAAAGGCCTCTAGATTCCATGATTAGCAAGCAATCATCCCACATAAATTGTCAAAATGTTGACATATTTTATGCCATCCTTGGATGCACATCACTGATATCCAATCTAAGAGACCCTATGTGTGCATCTTATTGCAATCCATGTTTATTTTGATCAATGGTTTAGATTTGAAGGCGAGCATTTAGCGTTCATCGTAGGTGTTCTATGCATTGCGGTTATGATCCAAAGTAATGAAAGCCTTTGTGTGATGAGTGATGTAAGGGAAGGGGAGAAGGTATTAGGGGTAAAATATTCTCTACTAGGTGTCATCATACCACTATCCTCCTTCACATCACATTTATGTTTTTGAGCATAGAGGTCCTTCATGCAATGAGCGATGATCAAGAGACTAAGGGCCCATATTTAAAGATGGTGATTGGATGATCATCGCTAGCTTCTAATGCATCGTGGTTATACACATAAGAGTTGAAGACCTTTGCGTGATGGGTGATGGATGACAAGATCTCTTCATCATCATCGATGGGATGTTGATGATGGTCCCTTCGACATCTCGATAGGATGGTAATGATGGGGGGTGGCCGGACAACAATAGGTGACAGGTGTCATGGTGGGCCCAAGGCCTTGGTTTTCTTTGTGTGATTCAATGATTACGATTCAGTGGAGATAATCTAATGGTCATCGCACACATCATTCACATCGTTATTGTGAATAATGCTACCAAGGTGCTTTCTGTGATGGTCTTGTTAGTTGTGATGAGAGCATCAATGGTTTATATTTGAAGGAAAACATCTAACAATCATCGCTAAGGTTCTTCACATTGGAGTTTAGAAACATAGAGCATGGAGCCTTTCTGCGATGAGCAATGAAGATATGAATAAAGGAATATTCGAAGGATGGGTGTCATATTTTCATTGCATCATTGGTGTTCAATGCATCATGGAATGATGTCTTTCTCTCTTGAAAGGAATGAGCGATGTATTGAAGGTACATGATGGCCGTTGATCTTGATTCTCCTGTGATAAATGACCCTATTTTAAAGTTCTTTTGGAAATTTGATCTCCGTCGTCCATCTCCAATCGAATGACTAGCATTAAAACTTTAATGATTAATTGCTCCTATTCATGGTAGATTTGTAGAATTGATGTCTTAGTGACATTCCCAGCTACTAGATCAAATCTAATCGAATATGGATCAAATTTTCATGATTTTTCAAGGCTATACTAATTGTTGGTAAGTGCCATTACTCCTTCAGGTGTTGTAGATGCCTTTTTCTCTTGTCAGGGTATGTTAGTCTAATATTTTGCTATAGATTTCATGGATCCCCATCCTTGCATTCATGAGTCATCGTTCTAGGGCTTATTTGAGTTGTCAGATCCTTTATGGATAGTTATGTTGCTCTATAATGGGAGGAATTCAGATCATTTTTAATTTGATCGAATTCATCTTCTTGCAAACCCTAGTTAGGTTAGGGTTAGGGTTTTGAATTCAATCCTTAGTTATGCTTGAACTATAAAGGCAATGTTTTTATCTTTTTGAAGGGTTCTTCCTCTAGCTCCTCTGGGGTTTTTCTTTTACAGACATGTATTTTACACTTGGCTATTGTAAAGATTGGATTTTTGCCTCTACATTAATGGAATGGATCAAGCTTTCCTATTCTTAGCTCTTTTGTGTTTGAATAAGTTATTAACTTCATATCTAAGTGTTTATTGTATTTTCATGCATGTATGTTTGAATTAAATTGTCTACAAATGTTGTGTTGAGAAACTTTCTTTCCTTCCAATGCCTTGCCAAACCCTAACCTTCTTGTATGCCTTTGAGAATTGACCAAATAGAGAGTTGTGAAAGACCCCTTGCACCTCTTCAATAATGTACTGAGCAATCTAAGCCAAAAAGAAATAACTTTCCATCTTGGTGTATCACATCCATTTTCCCTTTCATGTTCTCCTTCTCCCTTTTTCCTTGTGAGTTGTTAGTGGTAGGTTTTCATGTGTTGGGTTGGACCAACAATTTTCTTTGGGATTGAAAAAGGAAGCCAACCATCTCCAAAGATTCAAACTCATTCGTGTAGGATCCCACAACCTCGAGGTTGTTTCCGATGTGTCATTAGAACATGGAACTCTTATTAAATAGGGTGTAGTTTTATGTGACAATAGTAGCCCACATCAATCCAGGAGAAAATGATATGAAATGAATTTCTCCCCTTGTATAGATACACTATCTATGCATCTAGTTAGAACAAGGAGGGGCAATAACCCCTAACTTCTGTTAGAGATACTAAAAATTATCCTTTGAAAGTTCCTTAGTGAAAATATCTACCATCTAATCCTTAGTAGGCACATACTCCAATATGAATTCTTACTCTGCAACCTTCTCTCTTAGAAAGTGATATTAGATAGAAATATGTTTGGTCCTTGAATACATCATTGGATTCTTGGAAATTTTAATTTCATTGCTATTATCACATAATATGGGAATGGGCTCATCATACACCATCTTTATATCCTTCAAAGTGTACTTCATCCAAAGAACTTGGGTGTAGAAAGATGTTGCAACAATATGCTCATCTTCTATTATGGATAAGGACATTGAGTCTTGCTTCTTGCTAATCCATGGGACCAATCTATCTCCTAATAAAAACTCACCTCCACTAATACTTCTCCATCCATCCACACATCCTGCCTAATCAACATCAGTATAGGCACTCAAAGAAAAGCTATCATCCTTCTTATACCATAAACCATAATTCCGAGTTCCCTTCAAATATCTAAATATTCTTTTTTTTGCCTTCCAATGAGTTTTCTTAGGATTATCTTGATATCTAGAAACCAAACATACTACATGCTTAATATTAGGTCTAAAATTAGTCTCTTGTATAATAAACCTCCAGTGATAGACCTATAAAGAGTTTGATCAACCTCAAGTGACTCATCATCCTTACTCAACTAACAACCAGTAACCATATGAGTACATACTAGTTTGAAATCTTCCATACCAAATTTCTTCAACATCTCTTTAACATACTTAGCCTAAGAAATAAAGATACCATCATCTAGTTGAACAATTTGAAGCCCAATGAAGAAAGACAACTCACCAATAATAGATATCTCAAACTATTTTTGCATTTCTTCTGCAAACCTCTTACACATATTATCATCTCCACCAAAGATGATGTCATCAACATATACAATCACTATCAAAATATTGTCTTGCTCTACCTTAATGTAAAGATTAATATTTGTATTACTTTTCATTAAACCTTGTGGAAGTAAGTACTTATCCAACCAAGAATACCAAGCTCTAGGAGCTTGCTTGAGTCCATACAAATATTTCTTGAGTCTGCACACCATTTTTCAGATATTTTAATAGCTAGAAATCATCTGGTTAAGTTCAAAGTAGACCTCTTCTTCTAAATCACCATTCAAGAAGGTTGATTTGACATCCATCTGATAGACCTTGAAATTCTTGTGAGTTGCAAAGGAAAGAAACATCCTAATTACCTCCATCCCAGGTATTGGAGCAAAAGTCTCCTCAAAATCAATACCTTCAACTTATGAATAACCCTTACATACCAACCTTTCTTTATTCCTCACGACTTCATCATCTTCATTCAACTTGTTTTGAAACACTGACTTTGTTCCTATTGTACACATCTTAGTTTGAATGAACCATAACAATTTTAAGGGTCTATCTCTCTCCTTTTAGGTGAAAGATCCTAAGAGTGCAAGAGAAGTCCATAGACATCTATAAAATTGATGATTCACCTAGGATAGAAATATCCATTGAAGGAGTAACTAGTGCTTAGGCTTATTGGTAGAGTTACCATTGTATTTAGGGAAAAGGGAGTAGGCTATTTTTGGGGTTAAGGGTTACCCATTAGAGGAAATACCTATGCATAGCTTATAGTGGCCTTAAGTCAAATAGAGCTTAATAAAGTGTAGGTTAATATAATGACCATCACTCTAAATACTGAGTGAGAACACTTTGGAAAAAGTAGTGTGATTTCCTTTGGCTCCATTGTAAGTTCACTGTGTGTATGTAGTGCATGCTAGTTGCAGATTGTATGAGTTACAAGTTCTAGTCATGTAGGGCACAACACTAAGCTCAGTGTGGTTTGTTGTACGAGGTTACTCAACCAATCTATTCATCAAAGGGAAGGGCCATCTATCTTTGATAGATGTGTGGGGGATCGCATGTGATTCTGTGGTTGGCGGAAAAGTGCTTGAGTGATGCTTCTCCTCCTGAGCAAGCGACAAAAGACTAAGACATTTGAAAGGAAGATTCATGGACCATCTATAACTATTGCTTGAAAGCTTAGTTGAGTTGTGTATGTATTTTGTACCCATTTATATGGAAGGATGTAATCATGAATGATATACTTGAGTTCATTCAAAATAATATCTATGTTTGGGAAGATTTGTAAAATTACATTGGAATGCAATGACAATTTGGAATTAGTGATATTTCAATTATGCATGTAATTTACGTTGTGGAAAGAAATTTTTTTATTGCTATGTTTGGAATCATGGTTTATCACTTGAGGTGAAAACATTGGAAATTTTACTGTGAAGAACACCAGGGTTGTTACATTTCATATCAGAGCTACCAGGTTCAACTCTAGAACCTATGAGCTCATTACACAAACAATGCGTAAACTTTATCGAAAGATAATGGTTGAAATTTTTTTGTGCCAAAACGGCAAGAGAAAAGAACATGAAGAAATAAAAAGGAAGAGAAGATTCCTAGAAACTTGATTAAGTTTGGGACTAGATAAGAGTTGTCCCTGGAGTTAGAAACTCCTAAACCAAGAACTTATTATTATATCCCCTTGGATTGCAGAAGATTATGCAATCGGGTTATTTAGGAAGGTTAGGAAGAATAACCAATATGTATTCATCCCACGAAATAGCTATAAAACTCTAAGGGATAGAGAGGATTGAGAGAATCTCCCTTATTGATATCAACCTATAGCTTCAAAGAGTCAAGGGTTTTTGGATTTAGTAAGTGTACTACAAATCTATGAGTATGCATTATTGGCATAAATTTGAAACCTTCAATCAAAATAGATAGTCAATGAAGGAGGTGTCCAATAGGTTGGATAACCCTTGACAAAATCTAATTTTGAACAATATTGAGAATCTTGTTTTTATTTGAGAAGAATTAGTACCTTGAGTAAGGGAAGAGACCAGAGCAGTCAGCGATTAAGTAATCAATGAAGTGGACATGGTTCTACCAACAAAAATTGACAAGATCAATTTGGAGTTCTAATTAAGATGAGGAAAAGAAACCAAACAACCTTGGTATCTCTAAAGGTTATGAGAAAATAAGATTCCAAGAATTGGGATGAAGTCACTTGAAAAGGTGATTATGTTAAAGAAACTCGGAAAAGAAAATCGGGTTGGCTTGAAAAAGGTTTGGATAGTACATAGATTGGTTGGAGTATAAATTGAACTCATCAATGTGTCAAACAAAAACCAACATATGTTTAGAAGTTCCAAAAGGAAATGGAATACAGTGGGACACTATGTGTCAAAACCATTGAAATAGTAAGGGAAAATGCTTTAAGTTGAAAAGTACATCAACCAAAGAGGCTTTGTGGGTATGAATATTCCTCCACAAAAAGGATATTGGAAAGAGAATTGGAATATTAGAGAGCCTCTTAGCTTGTAAAGTTGCTAGTTGCTCAATATATCTCTTCACTGATGATCCAAAATGTTGAATCTATGAGATTAGAGATCAATGTTGAATCTAACTTTGGAATAAGTATATTCAAAGCATGCCATGAAGGCAAGGAAAAGGCAATAGAAATCAAACAAGGAATGTTAAATCATTCAAGAAAGCAATTTTTTGCTATGAGATAAACTTCGAGTTGAACGAATGTTGTGGAAACACTAAGGTGGGAAGGAAGAGAGTGGATTCACTCGGATTAAGTACCCCACCCAATGAAAATCGAAAACACATTTTTCAATTTGGAAGAAATTTTGACTTCTTCGTAATTCATGTTGTCAATTAAGTTATGTATTTCATGACCATAAGGATAAGGTAATGGAATTTTTTGGAGAAAAATAGTGGAAAGGTCAAGGAATGTGACCTATTATCACACCATACCTTATATTTATTTGATTATAAAATCAATTGCTATTATCTTTGATGCCTTAAGAAAGGATAGTCAGATAACTTGATCATGAAAGGGAAGATCATTGCCTATGGGATTGGCAAGGGAAGATCTAGATTACTCATGATTTGGAGGAAAGCGTCTCTATACTCCTATATACCTTATATGGGGGATTTAGATAATGATTTTATTTTTATACCTAGGTAGTAATACTACATGTTATGAAATATACCCATGTCGTGAAGCGACTTGACAGTGTAGCTTACTATGCTAAGGGAACCTTGGAAATGATAGGGTTAGCATTGCAAAAGTAAAAGTATGAAAGATGAAATGTGACGTTATGTGAACCACATCAATTATCTTTACTAGAATGACCATTTGATCATACTTTATACTCGAATGAAACCCTAGGTTTAGGATAACCTATATGGGATGAGAATTTCATTTGATTAAAGAGTGAAACCTTAGGTTAAGTTTTACCTATTGGGTTGGGATATGTACTGAACTACTCATTGACACCTATAGGTTGGGAATAACTTGGTTGGGTTGTACACTTAGTCTTGATTGGAGCATATAGGAATAACCTATATCATCGGACTAGTAATTGATCGATGACCTTATCCTAGGATTAGGGTATACTGAGGTTGAGACTCCCCTATGTGATTAAGTGAATGAATTGATCTAATGAGAAATGTATGTGCTAGGTAAATTAGGTATGCAATTAAATTTGATATCTTCTAGGAACCAACATGATTGAACGAGGATTAATACTCAAAATTAGTACCGATGCTCATTGGAAAAGATAGATTGAGCTAAAAATAGGATTACAATTTTGGAAATGACCTGAGGATGGAAGAAATCCAAGTTATGGTTGTCCTAAGATAAAGGAGATTTATCTCTGCAAAGTGTTTAACCATTATTAGTTGGGAACTAAATGTGGAATGAGACCACAAATAGGTTTGCATTAGTTAAAGAATAGACTATTATGGGATGTAAAAGAACCTATGTACCCAAAATTTTGGAGAATTAAGGGATGAAACAAGGGAATTGATGTCAGAGTTAGGACATTGGAATGACAAAGTTATTTATTGAGTGAGGAACCACTATAATCCAAAAAAAGGAGTAAGATGTTGCACAAAGTGTGGCAAGATAATGTCTAGTGTGCCAAGAAATGAAGACAGGATGTCATCATTGGTAGGACATGTG
Organism: Sequoia sempervirens; assembly: GCA_007258455.2. NCBI lineage: Eukaryota > Viridiplantae > Streptophyta > Pinopsida > Cupressales > Cupressaceae > Sequoia > Sequoia sempervirens. The sequence continues at coordinate 43,089 of VDFB02130109.1, read as the reverse complement.
TACTCTCTTGAGATTTCAGAGGGCGAGTGGTTGAACACAAAACAGTTTAACCTGTCTATGTCGGCGAAACTGACATAATCTTATGGTGGACAAACTCGCTAAGGTAACCAACGTTGGTTGGAAATTTTGAATTATTGGATTTTGATCCTAAATAATATATTGTGAGGTAGTTACTTACTATTCTTGAGAAGGTTGTCTCGGTTCTAATTGAGAAAATAATGATAAGGTTGTGTGGACCATGATCATACTATGAGACATTCAATTGAATGAGTGCACAATATATTATTGTAGCCAAACAAGAAAAAGTGGTAAACCAAATCTTTAATGATTTGTTGAATACTTATAAACTTCTAACATTGAGGTTTGATCCATTATATGGAAAGGAAGGTTGGAAACTCTATTAGGCTGAAATAGGCTAAGAAATAGGGTTAACCTTAGACTTGATAGATTGTCAAAAAGGAGTAATAGATCGAAGAGATTGATGAAACTTTGTCGATACAAAGCTTAAGTATGAAGTAGTATCAAAATTTGATAGGTGTCCAAGAGAAATGTTATACTCAAGATGGAAAAAAAATCAAGAACATACTTTGGTGATTAAGGAAAATAGATAAGTAAGTGATGGACGGACTCGACTTTTGAGTTATCTGAAAGTGTAAATACCAGAGGATGGGACCCACGGTGTAGTACGCAATGCACCGTTATTCCTTTTCTATTTAGATTATACTAAGGATAAATTCATGGGTCAATGAGAACGTGTTTTCCATTCGTTGTAGTATAGGTCTCATGTGGTATATAGATATTGTTGTACATGAGATGTACATATGAGAAATGGTGATCACCATGCTTAAAGCTCTTTAGGAGAGTAAGTATGTGTGAAGCATACAATTTTTTCCTATGTGATAGCAAGGACACTCGATGCAAAGTCCAGGAAGGACAAGGTTGCAAGGAGGGATCCTACATAGGAAGAATGTTTTATTATTCTTAGATGAATTGAAAAAGGTAAGTATAAACCTTTACACAACTTTATCTAGATGTTAAAGTGTTTTAAATCATTAGGGACAATGATTCACAAGGGGGGAAGTATGTCACACCCCGTCTTGTTATTACTAATTTACTTTTACCTTCATGAGTAAATAGGTTAGTAAATGTAATCATGAGTTTGATATGATTGCTTAGGAATGGAATACTAAAATAGGTATTATGTGAAAGTATTGATAAATACTTTATGTGGCTTTGAAAGAGTAAATATGTTTTCATTTATTGCTATATGAATATGCTAAAGTTATTATTCATATGGGTTTATTATGAACGTCTAACTACCATTGTGAATGTGTTGAGTTGGTTGCAGGGATAGGTTCATTCCTCCAAGTGGAGGGGAAGTATCACTCAAGAGAAGATCTTGGTCGGGTAACCAATAGCATAACCTATCTGAGCTTACATAAACTTGCAATAGAAAGGTTGAGTCTAGACATAGTGTTGGGGAAATGATAGGCCATCCTTAGTATGATGTGTTGCATTAGTAAGGGTTGTGATTACTATTGAATGCATGCTTGGATGATGATTATCTGTTTAGAGCTTGTGAGTCCTCCCTTATGTTATGGTGCTTGATTGAATGGTTGAATGAGCATTTGGATATATGCATATGGTGGCATACGTGTACAATGGATATAATGGGATGTCCATACGAGTATGACGACATATGTATAGATATGCATATATGTATATAAATGATTAACATGATGCTATAATCGCGTGGTCATAATCATTCGGATATTGAATGGATCATTTCGCTGTTGTGTTGATAGATTATATATATAAATATATATACAAATATATGTTTGTATATATATACGAATACACACATAAGCGTAAATGCTTAATAGAGGAGTGTGTATATATATATGGATATATAATATATATTATTATAATGTGATTGTTATCTTATTTGTATTCATTTGTATATTGAATGTATATATACTTTTGTGGCATACAATATATATACATATATATTAACATATATATATACATATGTATGTATATGTGTGTGTGTTGATATACATATATATATATGTATATGTAAATATATGTTATATATTTAAATTTGACTTTATGCTATGAAGTCGATTTCATTAACAATGCTTAGAGGTATATTTACTTACTAAATCATAGGTCGATTATTTACAACATATACAAGCATTTTATAAGGGCCGAATATATCGCATTGGCAAAGAATAAAGGGAAAACCTTATGCAACATAAAGTGCAGCGAGTTGTTTTAAAGAGATTGACTTAATCATTGCATTAGATTAAATACATTTTACTTAGTAAACTATATTTACTTTGGACGCGACATTGGTGAATTGAATATCAACTACAAAGTAAATGAAAATGTTGAATGATAGGAAAGGTTTCTCCAAGTCAATGAATTGGTCAAATCAGATTTAAAAGACATGATGACTCATCTTGGTTTGAGTCGACTTATGGTAAGTGTTGTATTTGACTTATTGTTTGATTCAAATAAGAGAAAAGTCGTGCCAACTGTAGAAAGGTTGTTGCTTGCTTTGGCGCCACCTTATGAATTATGTTTGTTGTAGAAGTATGTTTTAAGAGCAATTCAAATACCTTATTTTTACCATGAACTGTTTTGAAAAGGTCTTGTGTTGTTGTGAAGTTTAGAGGGCGATCTATAGCTTTAGTTGGCTAAGTACACTCTCAACTTGCTGCGACCATTTTGATAAATTGAGTGAGTCTATATGAGTGGAGTTTGTTATCAAAACTCATGCCTTTTATGTAGGTTGAGTGGTCTCCAATCTGCTATATAAATAGTGGAGTTGAGCTCTCATTTCAGATGCATTCCACAAGCTTTCTTGTGCATTCTATCTGCATTTCTTATTTGCTTTATTCTATTTTATATTGAGAGAGAGCTTTGAGTACTAGTGAGAGTATTTTATCATATTGAGAGAATTATATTGTCAACTTGTGAGATAGAGGTTATTGTGGCTTGGTTTGAGAGATCAAAGCTAAGATAGCTACTATTTTATTCTTAACTTTTGAAAGATTATTTCAAGATTGCTTTAATTAGTCTATTGTGAATACTTACATTTAGGGGAAATAGTATTGCTTTGAAAAGGAATTAGAAGTTGTTTATACTATTTGTGAAGTGCTTGTAATTACTCCATAATAGGAGGATTTTTTTGTCATAGGTATTAATATACTAGACATGATTAAACAAGAGTATCTTAAGGGTTACTCATAGCTAAGATATTTAGATAGCTAGTGGGTTACTCCTAGGTTGAAAGGTATATTGAAACCTATTAAGTTAGAGTTGTTGCTTGATTAGTGGCATTGCACTCTTAAATACAAAGTTATCGTATTGACCAGAGTAGACTCATAGCTTAAACCCTTTTTGTAAGGAGATAATACCCTTGAATGGAATCATCTATTGTTATGACAATTCTTTGATTGAGTTTATTCATTGATAAGGATATACTCTTAAATGGGTATCACTTATTGTGTGATATTTTACTAAGTGGAGTCAGTTATTTAATCTATGATTATGATGAGGCTTATGTAGCTATACTCTAGATTATAAAGTTATACTTTAGACTAGTTTATCTTTTGTAAAGAATAGCTTGTTTATGTAAAGATAAGCTCATATGTTATACCTAGGATAGAAATATCCATTGAAGGAGTAACTAGTGCTTAGGCTTATTGGTAGAGTTACCATTGTATTTTGGGAAAAGGGAGTAGGCTATTTCTAGGGTTAAGGGTTACCCATTAGAGGAAATGCCTATGCATAGTTTATAGTGGCCTTAAGTCAAATAGAGGTTAATAAAGTGTAGGTGAATATAATTACTATCAATTGAAGTACTAAGTGAGAACACTTTGGCCAAAGTAGTGTGATTTCCTTTGGCTCCACTGTCAGTTCACCGTGTCTATGTAGTGCATGCTAGTTGTGGATTGTACGGATTACAAGTTCTAGTCATGTAGGGCACAACACTAAGCTCAGTTTTGTTTTTCGTACGAGGTTACTCAACCAATCTCTTTGTTGAAGGGGAGGTCCACCTATCTTTGATAGATGTGCGGGGGACTGCTCATGAATTTGTGGTTGGCATAAAATTACTTGAGTGATGCTTCTCCTCCTCAGCAAGCGACAGAGACCAAGACATTTGAAAGGTAGATTCTTGGACCATCTATAAGTATTGCTTGAAAGCTCGGTTGAGCCATGTATGCATTTTGTACCCATTTATATGGAATGATGTAATCATGAGAGATATACTTGAGTTCATTCAAAATGGTATCTATGTTTGGGAAGATTTGTAAAATTACATTGGAATGCAATGACAATTTGGAATTGGTGATATTTCAATTTACATTGTGGAAAGAAAAAAATTTATTGCTATGTTTGGCATCATGGTTTATCACTTGAGGTGAAAACATTGGAAATTTTGTTGTGAAGAACACCAAGGTTGTTACAATCAATTACATTTAATAAATTAAGGACAATGGGGGTCAAGCAACCATGGAATGTAGTTAATATTTACTTCATGTTTATGTTTCTTAGGTTGGATTGTACTCTATTGTTGGTTTAGGGCTTTATAGGTTTAGATTTGATGCTATTTTACTTAACCTGAATTTCACCCTAGATTGCAAGTTCTAGTGTTGGCGGGTTTGGACTTTTTCAAAGTACACTATGTTGTAACAAAGGAAGAGGAACAAAGAAGTCTCTATTTTCATTTCTCTGAATTTATACATGTTTGCAATAACTTACATTTTGTGAGTTGTAAGTCTTGAGTATGATGTTTATCGTTCTGATCTATGTGTCATGTGGGTGATGTGAGCATGTTCTCTATGTGGGACATCATCTTCACCATTGTATTCATTTATTGCAACCATAATAGATTCCTAATGTTCTTTCCTAATGATCATCAATTATTCAAGTCTTTGTGCTTAATGGTTCATGGTCTCTCCAGTTTGCTTGCATTAACCTCATTTTTATGAGTTAGTGTTTGTTTCCTTTTTGCTTTCTAGTTAAAAGCATACCCAGAATAAATAAAATCACACAAGGGAGCTATACCTCTAAAATTAATATAGGAAAGTCACAAATGCAATTGTGACCTTTCCAGAGTTGTTAGCGTTGTTGGCCCTTGAGCACTTTGGGAAATAGAGTTAATTTTAATATCATTATTAAAGTACCAATCCATTCACTAATAGATTTTGGAAACTCTATTGGGGATTGAAGTATAATTTTAACGGGTTGTTACTAGGCCATGTAACAAAATGGTACTCCCACATGAGAATATTTTTCCTGTACTTCAACCTAGTTTAGATTGGATGCAAGCGGAACAAGAAGATACTATTTCACAATTAAATACACTTGCTTGGAGGTAGAGGAGGATGTCACTAATTATATGCAGGCTAATTTTGTTTTGGAAGAAGAGGAAGAACGAACCTAGCGACCACCAAGACACATGGTTGAACATCCCCGTAAGCTAGTATTTGTCTACTATGATAATCCGCCTCATCATCCTAATTAGTGCCAAGACCCTCCTTTAGCCCAACTTCCATCTAGGAATTGACCTAGGGGTTTCATCGCCTCTTACTCTATTGTGGAGTTGGCAACTCTAAATAATCAATGGCTTCAAACCCTTGGGGTAATTGTATCAGACCACTAGCCCTATCTCAATGTAATGGCTTGTCATATGGATCAAGGAAACACCATTTTAAAAAAATTGGTAAAGACTTGCAAGATCTTGAGGAACACATTCTATCCATGACCGCCATGAGCATAATTCTAGGTATTCAAGAAGAAGATGTTTTTGTAAGACTTTTTGTTGATAACCTAATTCAAAGTGTAGCTGAATGGTTCAAGGGGCTTGAAAAAGGATGTATAACTGGTTGGAGCATACTAGAGAGGAAATTTATTAGACGATTCAAAGATGTTAATATTCCTACTTTACTCTATCATTTCTTTTAGATTGTAAAAGAGGAAAGAGAATCTATGAGGTATTTTTTACCATTTCAATGAAGAGCTTCAACAGATTTTGGTGCCTAATCAGCCAAGAAAGGTGATTCAATTTCACATATTTGGGTGATCCCACAATAATGGTTTACAATTTTTGGCCAAATTGGACACTAAAATAATTTTTTCTAACTAAATCTTCACTTTTGGGCACCTATAGCGGCTAAACCGTGAGGAATTTAAATATGATGCAAACTAGTGATTTGTGACATTTTGTCTATAGATTCTAAATTTATTTTCTTCAAAATTTTGGAATCAGATTGCACTTCTTTTCATCTCCTTCAAAAAACTTGTTTTTCAAATGAACATTTTTAAGGAGTGACGCTCACCGATAATGATAACTTTTTTTTCCATGAAGGATAAAATTCTAATTCTTTCAATTTAGATTTGTAACTTTGATATCTAGTGCAAGTCCAATTGGTTAGATAGTTTTTATTGAATATTTTTCCTTAATCAAGTTTTGAATCAAACAATTACAATTCAAACATAGGTGGACTGTATAACTCATAACTTTTTGTATGTATCGAAATTGGATTATTTTTGTTGGATCAAGGACTTCAATATTTGGTGCACTCATATTTTCAAAAAAAAAAATTGATAATATGCTATTTTTTCCACATGTGTAGAACAAAGAGGTTGATTTTCATGAAAACCTATGTTTAATAAAACTAAAGAAACAAATACATAATAAAACCAAAACATATTAAAATTATATTTGTTGGATAGCTCGAGGACTACCATCATCCAGTTGGGTCTGTGAAGTCTCCTCCATTTTCATCCTCAACCCGAGCTTCAAAGGGAAAAATTCTAATGTTTTCATGTGCTAGAGAATGGAAAGGTGGGAAAAGGGGAGTTCACTCGAACCTGGGGGGGTTCGCTCAAACCCTCGTTCATTTGAACCCCCTTTCAAAAAGGGTTTTCCTTTGTGTTTTTTGGCAGAAATGGTGGGAATTTCATTGAATGGGATTGCTCGAACCCTAGTTCTAGCGAACCCTCTTTTGGTTCATTTGAACCTATTAGTTCGTTCAAACTCCAAAAATGAATTTTTTTTGCCATGGGGTCATTTTTTTCAGCTTTTCCTTCCTCACTCCAATTGTAAACCACTTTTGTGGGTTCACCGATTTACTTTTGCTTTCAATTTTGTAGTTCAACTTATTCAGAGAGACAAAGTTTATGGAATTGAACAAGCCCAACATGAAGCCATGAATATTGAGGATGATTTGATTATTGTGGGGTTCTGGAAGGGAGATTGTACAAGGGAGCCTAATTGTACTCATGAATCATTGATTTGTAAGTCTTAAAATCCTTAATATATCTCTAATCAGCCTCGCCCTACTATAGAGAACATGAATTTGACAGTCTTGAGTCCTTCATATTTCCAGAGTGGTAAAAAAGCAAAAAAAAAAATGAACCGGGTTTTGAATGCTCAAGTATATAGTTTAAGTACTAGTGGGATGGAAGAAGACCTTAGTTCATCAAGTGAAGATGAGGGTTATTCACCCCGAGTAAGAAATGCTTTTGTATTGCAAATTGTTTTTACCAGTTCCTCATGATTAATATGATTCCTTGCAACCCTTGTGAGAAAAATCAGTTATCAAGGTCTCTATGCACCCCAGAATACAATTTTTTTACCTTTTATAATTTTGATTGTGAAATTTTAGACCTAATAAATGGAGAAAATGAAGATCCTTTTATTGGGGATGAAACAGTGGTAAGCTCTGTGAGTATTAAACAATTCACTGGTTCACAATTTGATCTTAATGATCAAGATAATATTTTGGTTAAAGATGAGAAAGAGGAAGTGAGGTGGTGTGTGCATTTGAATCCCCTATTTATTTTTATGAGTTATTTAAAGTGTAGAGTAATCCCCTATTTAAAGGTTCAAATTTTTGTCTTGAGGATAACATGGCTGAAGAGGTTGTTTGTCATGTGGATATTGGTGAAGCAAAGGATTTTGAAATGATGGAAGATAAAAGTATAAATGAATTAAAGGAATACAATGATAATGAAGTAATAATTCACATGGTAAAAAGTCATGGTATTTCAATTATGCAGGAAAATTTAAATCCTTCGCCTGAAAGAGAATGTATTATGATGTTTGAACCTTAGAAAGAAATAGAATGTAATATGGGCAATTCGATGCAACATCTTCCACCTCAGGAGGATAAATTATATGATGAGTAGTGGTTGTTTGGGGATACGATGAGTGGTGAAATTTTCTTCAACTGTGTTGGTGTTCTATGGGCAATTCAAATCTTTATTGTTTTTCAGAAGCTGCTTTGGAAGATTGGCTTTTTTAGGTCTGGCTCATTCTTTTCACAACCAGTCAATGGTTTCGTATGATCATTTATTTCTCCTTTCTCTTGGTAGGTTTAACCTACCCTGTACATATCTCCTGTTTGGTGTCATTTTTGTTGTGCTTGGCTTTTGTTTTGGGTTTGTCTTTCCTTCACTCTAGTTTCCTTGTTTTGGCTTGGTTCCTCCCCTATTTGTGACTTTGTACCCAATGGATACAACACTAGTTTTAAGCATATTTTTCAGGTTCCTTGCTACATCCTTTCAATCCTTGTCCCTAGACAGAGCCACTATTACTCCAATTTTGGTCATCGCCCTTAAAAATATTCACCCCTACTCAAAATTTTGCTAAGTCTAGAAGTCTCTGGCGATATTTCTTCAAGTTTTACTAACCTTGGCAGGTGTCACCCAGGTTATCCTAACTCTCTCCTATGCCACTTTCCCTTTAAAATTTATTTATTATCTTATGTTAGCGGCATGCTAAGTTTTTATTTTTTGAAATACCGACATGCTTTGTGAGGCTTTGGATCTTAGAGTTCTATTGTTGGCAATCGAGATTTTCTTGAAGTACACTGTGTTGTAACAAAGGAATAGGAACATCTCTATTTTGATTTCTCAGAATTTATTCATGTTTGCAATAATTTACAGTCTATGAGTTGTAAGTCTTGAGTATGATGTTTACCATTCCAATCTAAGTGTCATGTGGGTGATGTGAGCATGTTCTCTATGTGGGACGTTGTCTTTATCATTGTATTCATTTATTGCAACCATAATAGATTCCTAATGTGCTTTCCTAATGATCATCAATTATTTATCTTTGTGATTAATGGTTTGTGGTCTCTCCAGTTTGCTCACATTAACCTCATTTTTATGAGTTAGTGTTTGTTTCCTTTTTGCTTTCTATTTAAAAGCATACCCAAAATAAATCAAATCACATAAGGGATCTATACCTCTAAAATTTAGAGGAAAGTCACAAATACAATTGTTACCTTTCTAGAGCTATTAGCATTGTTGGCCCTTTAGCACTTTGGGAAATAGAGTTCATTTTAATATCATTATTAAAGTTCCAATCCATTCACTAACAATGTGCATCCATGGACTCTACACGGCCTATATCGTCTAGTACAGGTGGTTTACACATGTGCAGGAAAACAATAAAGGTTAAAAAGGAAAATAAAGCTTAAACTAGAAAAAAGGGGAAATTTGCTATCGATGTTGTGGGTACGTTCAACTTAACATTGGAATGGTTAACTGCTAAACCTGAACTCTGCAACTTCACTAACACTCCTAACTACTCGAATCACTCTAAAGGACAACTCAATGAGACATTGCAAAACATAAATCATGAAACAAGATAGTATGCGCATGCATGTAATGAAGAATATAATTGAATTGAATGCAACAATACATAAACATCTATGTTAACATAAAAAATTAAGGTGGGTGGAAATTAACTTGAGTGTCCCTTGCTCAAGTTGTTGTACCCATAGGATAAACCAAATATGTGCTTCTTGAATCAACTAAATATAATGGTAAACTGGATCATCTTTATTGCATATAATTGAACTCTACAATCTAACAAGAATCTTCACATATTTCTTATTCATGATTGCATAACAGAAAACTAACAAAGATATTGTCTGTGTAACAAAAACTATATCTATCAAAACATATCACATCTAACTAGATCTGCTCCTCAACCACCAATCCAACTATATAGGTTCGAGAGGAGGTTTATTTGCATAAGGACTGAAAGCATGAATTAAATGTAGATGTCTCCTCTCCTTCAAAATAGAGAGAGACAAAGTCTTTGCAACTGAAACTATAATTGAAAAAGATAGAAGAAGACAACTAGGATTGAAACTTTTCTTTAATGACATGACAAAGATGTGCTTTGTGCAAATAGTCATGTCAATTTCCTGATCACCGTAGACTCCTTCGTCCTTCCATCATCTTATTGAATTCTCTGATGATTCATAATCAACCATTCCAATGATCGCCTTCATCATTTTTTGCAACTGTCATGTTCCTAGCATTATGGAACCTCCCCTACAATATGCCTAGAATCCTTTGGTTGCGGGTTGAGTTCTCTAGTTGTTGCGGGTTGCTATTCTTTTGGCTGCAAGGAGTTAGTTTCATCTAGAGCATACATACCATTAACAACCATGAATCAAATAAAAATTTATACTGAATTTCATACACATTCATGCATTCATCCATGCAAATACCAACATATCATAATCATGTTTCCACATATCAAATTCTATTCATTATAATTTCCTATTGGGACTATTGCATCCCAAAACCACTACTTCAAAATCCTAGAACTCAATTTTCCTTTCAAGGCTAGGGGTTTTCATCATGAAATCTAGAATGAGGTTCATCCACATATAATGGAGGTTAAAGGCTAATTGATGAGAGTTGATTATCTCACCTACACTTTGGGCTTGACTTAGAATCAGAAGGGTCTTCCTAGAGTTATACATAAATAGGTATTCAAATCAAACAAAATGAACAATAAAAAAGATAACAACTAAACCTAAATGGTATGCTTGAGCCCAAAATTTGTCACTAAGTCAAGAAAGACTAGCTACAATAACCTCTACACAGTTGACATGAGACCTTGCACATGCACCTACAAATATTCGATTCATAATAATCCCTTAAGTTCTTTTCATTTCTCATTACATACACAATGGCAAGGTGTAAACACAATGAAAAAGATCCTCTAAGAGTTTATCCATTTGAGATTGCTCAAGACTATTCCCTAGGTAGTTTATATTACTAGATTGATGAAAATCATGCATATTCTATACTAATCCTACAAATATTGGTGAATGATAGACTTATCGTAAAGGTGTGAGTTTGGCCAAGAAGGTTCTTAGACTATTGCCTACTCTTTAGGCAACATAGTCACAATATATATTAAAGGACAATAAAATAAAATAACAAGGAATAATGAGCTATATATTTTCATACATCAAAGATTATGATATTGAATAACAAAGCATATTTATTAATCTGTTATATAACTACATAAATCCATGCATAATGTGAATTAGATCATTATAGGATATTTTTAATGTTTTCAAAATGTTATAGCATTCATCAAATCCAACATTACACTCATGCCAACAAGTGTGCAAAGAAATCCACTAGCCATAACTAATTAGTTCTTCTAAAAAGGTACAAACTATCATGGAGATGTTCTACTATAAAAATCACTTACATTATTTTAAAATACTTATATTTCACAATCATGCCATCCTTTCAATGGATGGATATGCCATTTTTGGCTACGTTGCATTAAAGTGGCATGTTTTAGCATATTTTAGAGCCTCCAACTACCAACCTCCTTCAAATGATAAAAAATGCTACATATGGTGCAAATGGGCATAACCCTAAAGATGATATAGTAACAACATGAAATCAATGGTCCTAATAGTAATCACACCCAAAATAAATACAAATGGAATGATTGAAGGCACACCTAGTATTTGGAATAGTGCAAGAAACAATCACAATGCTAGGAGGAGAGGAGAAATAGGCGAAATAGTGGTGGAACCATAAATGCAATCGATGCCCATTATTACACCAAACAAATAAAATCCCATTAAATCAACCTTCAACTCAATTTGTATATTGTGAATCAATACTAGTAACTAAGCAATCTATAAGTTCATCAATGGCATATCTAATGTAATTTATATTTGTAGAGAAGCATAGGTGAAGTGAACATTGCAAAAAAAAAAAGTCGGTGAAGTGAACATGGAAGTGAACCTAGGTCCAATTCACATGGAATTCTAAATCCCACAAGGATTGAAGTGAAAGAAATGGAAACAGTGGAAGGGAATACTTTGCAAAATTTTGGTATTAAAGTGAACCCTCACATTAGGTCTAGTAGCACATTGAAATCCTACAATAGAAAAGGAGGTGTAAATGGAAGTGAAGTTGAACTACTATAGAAAAATGGTGTGGTAGTGAACATTTGTAGGACTTTGAAGTGGTATTGAACTTAATGTGGGAAAATAGAGGTGAATTGCACTTGGTAGATTCAAATGGAATAGAAAATCGTGTAGAAAGGAAAACACCAAAAATGAACCTATAACACATTAGACTTAATATTTTTTAGGCCCTAAAAATATTTAATATATGAATACACATAAATTAGGGTGATAGACAACACTTGGTTAAAAAATCATGGAAAAACATAGAAAATATTTCAAGTCAGTTATATGCAATGGATAAAATGAAAGCCTAAGTACACAGAGGAAACAAGACTTAAGAAAAATGAGCAAAGTGAGCTTGAGTCCTAATAGGGCCATTGATCCAATATGAGTAATATGAATACCTATACTTGAGTCTTCCTTAAACCAATGATCCATTCATTACAAAATATAATTCATGTTAAAATAGGGTTGCACATTTGAGATTATGATAACAAAGTTGTCTCATAGAATGATGAAATCCTAGAAGCACACTTAACCTCCAAGGCAATAAAATAGTTCAAGGTTCACCCCACCAATAAAATCATCATTTTTCTTTAACCTTAAAAACATTCCTAAATTAGTAGCTCATCAACTTACACCAACACTGTTTCCTTCCCAACAAAACACCATTCTATTGAGTCCCAAAATTATCTGAAAGAGTTGACTTGGGATATTAGTAAAACAAAAGTTAAAATAAAAAAACTATGCCCTTGGTATGATCTAGCCTAGAGGATATAATCGTTGGCATAACCTAGTAGATATCAGGAAGACCTAAGGAGTAGATTGGTCTTATTCTAAGATGAATGATATAACAAAACAAGCAAAAATTAAATATTAAGACAATATTTTTATTGAGATGCTAAAATAATGTAAATAAAAAATAAGAAATAAAAATACACACTTTTATTTCTCATCAAGAAGTCAAAATTAAAAGTTAAAGACAATCTATTTATGAGATGCAAAAATAAATGAAAAATGACACTTTTATCCCTTAATTGATACAAATATCTACTAGCACTTGCACCCATAAGAGGTTCAAGGGACACGCTAATAGGAAATTGAAGACAAAATTTAATTGAAGGTTCACTTTGGAATTGAAGTTAACCCTTGATAATAAAAAAAGGCATAAATAGTTGCATTCAATGCCCACATTGAGGTCCTCGGTCTTTTGAACATGAAGAATTAATTAAAAAAAAATATCTTAACGAAGACTATGCAAACATGAACCGAGATAAAAATTTCTCACCCAATTAATTTTCGTTGATCATCCAACTCAACTAGACCATTACATAAAAAATAAAATACAATAAAGCACTCCTCATACCTGAAAATTATCATATGTGGGTGCTTCCATCCAAAACTTGATGGTTTCTAATATGGATGCATTGATATTGCTACTAAGGTCACAAATAAATTCTCCAACCATATGCATGCCAACAAAAAAATGCTTGTAAAGCCAACATTATCTCGACTGAGAAATAAGAATGGCCTATGCAAAGCTAAAGGCTTAATCTACAAGCTGGACACACTGCCCGATTTTCATAAATGGAAATATTAACCTATGACTGATAGAGAGACTGATTAAACATGAGCATTTCTTGAAACACCATGTCTCAAAATAAAATGATTTTGGTTAGAATGAAGAGAATTAAATATCATTGTTATTGTTTTGAATGCATCATTGATTTTGGGAGCCAAATGTTTGGCCATAGGCAGGCTTTAGCCAATCAGTTCGCTACAGGGGCAATACTTGGGGAGTTGACAGAGAATGCATTCTTTATTCCCCATGATGACAGATAATGCTATGATGCTTTACTGCTAGTTGCCTTTGATAAGCTCTTTTTTAAGTAAGAAAATGTTGATATTAAAACTCTTCCCACTCCATGAAAAACTTGTATGAACTACCATTCACAATGCTACGATTTAAGAATTATGGAAAATCACTTACATAAAAAGAAGCAGGGGTGTAGTTTATCTATCATATGAAACAACATTTATACACAATCCTAGCACATTTTAGTATCAACCACACATTATGAAAAACAAAGTATATATATGGTAGTGCCATTACTTCATCATAATGTACCCACTAGAGCCATTACCCATAAAACTCTGTGAAGGATCATTTCTACATGCTATCTATTTGACTACAAAAAATAACCTTTACATTAATTGATGTCTGGTATAACATGAAATAAGCTCAGTCATAACATGGTATTATAATCTGATATTTCCCTTATCATTCAAGTGAAAGCCCACATGGGTTCGACAAGAATATATCTACAAGTGGTTTTCAAGGTTCTCTCACATCTTGAAGCTTTCCTAAATAAATTAGTGTTTAAACTAAATATAATATCCTAGCTATATGAGAAAAAATATAAGCAAAATTAATATCAAAGACTAACCAAAATCAACTGTTAAAACCTTTCAAACCACATCCAGCCAAAGCACCATTAATCCATCAATTCTTAACTCCAACCTGCTAGATGTGAGCAATTGCCAACAGTCCATTTTGATCACAAAGCTAGAAGCAGATACTAGCCATCTGAGAAAAGCCAATCAGTCCCGACCAGAGAGTAGTAGCCATTCCAAAAGGGTACCTGCCTATGTATGTGGGGAAAGATGTTTTTGTTAGATTTGTGATAGAAGCAAGTTGTTAATCACCCTCTATTTGCACAACTCTTGGAGGCTTCTGTTGAGGAGTTTGGATATGAACAAACAGGGGCTCTCAGGATTCCTTATCGTATTGTCCCGTTTGAAACCATTCTTAATCAAATGAAAAACACAAGAATTATAGCTGCGTTGCCAAATTGTCAGTCCTAAGTTTTAAGATTAATGGAATAAGATTCTCTTTTTGACCAAACAGGAGTGTGTACTTCCTAATTTTGATTTCCTAGTTTCAGGGATTAAGTTGTCAAACACAATAATTATTCCCAGTACTATGAGTTGAGGGAACTTGATATGTAGAATGGTAGCATTGGATCATTTGTTATAGTATATCTCTAGTAAAAATTCTCATCCTATGCCTTGCTGCTACCTTATGGAACTTTGTATTTATGTTGAATTCAAGTTTTTCAGATTGTAGTTTGGTACAAGAATCTTCTATTGCAGAGGATTAAGTCTCGTTAAAGATGATATGATATAAAACAAGTTCTTAAAGTACAGCTATTTTGTGAACATTATTTAGACTTGGAAAAGAGGTGTTTTACACAAATTATTTTCAAATGTCAGGCCCCCCTACAATTAAAAAGAGCTTGTGCTTAATGGAAAAAACTTGGAAGAAGGAATGAAAGAGATGGCGTGTACTTACATGGCAGTTGTAGACATAGCTGAGCTCATCACTAGCATTGAAGGGGTATGGACGTGCAGAACCTAACAATGAGAAATTGACAACAATGGTCATCAAATGTTGAGAATTGTGTCTCAACCTTGCAAGCTTTTTCCAGAAAATTCTAGAATTTGTTTGTGGTAATTCTCCACATGTTTATGTGTTGGAAAAAGGTGTATGAGTTGTTAAAAAATGTGCCTTGTCCCTAGTAGAATACAGGAGGGATATTTTTAGAGTATAAACAACTCATTGTATAACTTTTATGGGGTCTAAACTAGAGGACAAAATTATGGACGAAAATGTTATTTTAACTTGGTTGTTTTTCCATCTTGGAGTTACAAATGACAAGTGGGTAACATGTGGCATGGTTGTTTTGCCCATGGTTTTGGCCCATGGTTTTGTAAAACCACAAATGGTTTCCAAGTTGTAAATCACTATAAAAGGAGGGCTTGGGGAGGTGTTTGAATCATTGAGTTCAGTTTGCAAGACTGGGTGCTAGAAGGAGTCTCTTTGAGTCCGAGTTCGAGTTGTGGTGATGCGCTCATGTAAGAACTTGCATTGCAAGTGTATTGTAATCTTCTTGATTTGATAATACATTGTGCGGGTTTTGGAGGGTGGGGTTTTTCTCCTGGAAGGGTTTCCCCGCGGTAATTACTATGTTATGTGTTTATTGTGATATTTCATTTATGCATGTTTATTTATCCATTGAAATCTCTCTAATAGATAGTTGAATTTGCATAATCATCCTCTCAAGATTAGCGTAGGAAGTGATTCCGCGCACCTTAGCTTCCTTACAAGTGGTATCAGAGCCTAGCCAGTTTTGGTTCTATTTGTTGGGTATAGGGTTTTTTGAGCTAATCAAGGTTTGAGTGGGAGCTTGTGCAGAGGTTTTCATTTCTGTATTGCAGGATTGCAAAGATGGCAAGCATATCGGGGAGGATTGATGTAGAAAAATTTTCTAGCACAAACTTTGAGATGTGGACGCTGAAGATGGAAGATCTATTAATTGATCAAGATCTATGGGATGCGGTGGATGAGAATACGTTGAGGCCCGCAGATCCAACTTTAGCTGCACAATATGATGCGACTGATAGAAAAGCTAAAGGTCTCATCAGATTGTGTCTTGCAGATTCAATTCTGATTAATGTCCATGAAGAATCTACTGCAAAGAAGCTTTGGAAGAAGCTAAGTGAGTTCTACCAAGCAAAATCACTTGTGAATAAGATTTTCTTGAGGAAGAAGTTGTATTCCTTGAGAATGGAAGGTGGACAAATTTATGAGCATCTTGAAACATTCAATATGTTGGTGACTCAGTTGACCTTAGTTGGGGTTAAGATGGATGAAGAAGAAAGGTGCCAAACTTTTCTATGTTTGTTGCCAAACTCATGGGACAGCCTTGTCATGGCCATAGGGAGCACTTCAGTTGTCTTGAAGATGGAGGGCGTTGTTGGTTCTCTACTTTCTAAGGAGATGAGAAGAAAGGTCTCTCTGAATGCCAAAGAGGCTTTGAGTGTTCGAGGAAGACCAAAAGAAAGAGGCAAGAACGAAAAGCAGCATGGCCGTTCTAAGTCCAAGAATAAGGGGAGATCAAAATCTCTTGGTAAGTCCAAGGCAATCTGCTGGAATTGTGGCAAACCTGGACACTTCCGAAAGGACTACAAAGAGGAGAAGAAGAAGAAGAAGAAGAAGCAAGATTTTGATTCTGAGTCCGAGAAGGAAGATGGAGATGCTTTCATCACAGCCTTGGCCACTCATGCAGGTGACAATGCATGGTTGATAGACTTAGGTGCATCTTTCCACATGACTCCTAATAGAAACTGGTTTAGTAAGTATGAAAATTTTGATGGTGGTAAGGTGTATTTGGTTGATAACTCTGTTCTTAATATTGTTGGTCGTGGAACTATTCGTGTGAAATTTTCTGATGATAGAATTAGAAGATTTGATGGTGTCTTACATATCCCGGGACTAGCAAGAAATTTGTTATCTATTAGCAAACTAATAGATGTGGGTGTGCTTGTACAATTTTCTGGAGCAGGTGTGAAAATGCTGAGAGGTACTATGGTAATAACAAGAGGAAGCAGATTGGGTACATTGTACCAGCTTGATGCATGCACGATTGAGTGCAATAGTACTTCTGATAAGATTGTGAAAATGACTACTTTGTTGGAGAAGGAGAGGGTTTCTCTTTCAACAGATGGTCGTGGTTTTTGGGTACCCAAGGGTGCTCTATCTACTGAATCAAAGTTACCTATAGAGAAGACCATGTTATGGAACCAAAGACTCAGCCACATAGGTGAGAAGGGTCTACAGACCTTGAAAAATAAAAACCTTGTTGATGGGTTGAATGACTGCAATCTTGAGTTTGATTTTTGTGAGCATTGTATCTATGGTAAACAAAATCGTATTCAGTTTTACTCGAGTTCTCATAAGTCTTCATGTATTTTGGATCTTATCCATTCAGATGTATTTGGTCTAGTTGATGTTTCTTCTATTGGTAGATTAGTTTATTATGTTTCTTTCATTGATGATTTTAGTAAAAGAACATGGGTTTATTTTCTTAGGAGTAAAGTTGAAGTTTTCAGTCGTTTCAAAGAATTTAAAGCAATGGTTGAGTTGCAGATTGGAAAGAAGATAAAGTGTTTGAGAACTGATAATGGTGGTGAATATTGCTCTAATGATTTTGACACATTTTGTAAAGATTGTGGTATTAAAAGAGAGAAGACGACTTCGTATTCTCCACAGCAAAATGGAGTTGCAGAAAGAATGAACAGGACCTTGATGGAGAAGGCTAGGAGTATGTTGAGTGGAGCTAGACTGGAACAAAAGTTATGGGCTGAAGTTGTAGCCACTGGTTGCTACCTGATAAATAGGTCTCCTACATCAGCTCTTGTTGATAAAACGCCAATGGAAGTGTGGTCGGGCCACAAGCCTTCACTTAGAGATCTGAGAGTGTTTGGTTGTGAGGCATATGCTCATGTGCCAAAGGAGAAGCGGACAAAATTGGACAACAAAGCTGTCAAATGTATCTTCATTGGATATAGTTATGGTGTGAAAGGATACAAGCTTTGGGATCTTGTTGTACAAAAGGTATTTTATTCCAGAAGTGTTATTTTTAGAGAAACTAAGCCTTCTTTTGTTATAGTGCAGCCAGAACAGATGGAAGAAAAGAAAGATGTGATTCAACTGCCTGCTACACCTGAGAAAGTTGAATCGAGGCCCTTAGAAAGACAAGATGTTGAGGAGAGCTCTACGAGTTCTGAATCATCAGAGGAAGAGGGAGAACCTGAACCTGAACCAGATCTTGTTCAAAGGTCTAGTAGACAGAGGAAAGCACCAGAAAGGTATGGATATTCTCCTGATGATTGGAGGTGTATATTTGCTTTGAATGCTAATATTGATGAACCAAGATCTGTAGAAGAGGCTCTTGGTATGAATGATTCAGAGTCCTGGAAAATAGCCATGGAAGAAGAGATGGCAGCTCTTAAGAAGAATGACACATGGGACCTTGTACCATTGCCTGAAGGACGGAAGCCTGTTGGTTGTAAATGGGTGTTCAAAAGGAAGATGGGTTCAAATGGAAGCATTGAGAAGTATAAAGCATGTTTGGTTGCAAAAGGTTACTCCCAGGTTGCAGGAGTTGATTATGGTGAAATTTTTTCTCCTGTAGCAAAAATGACATCCATTCAATTTTTACTTTCTATTGTAGCTGCTTATGATCTAGAGGTTGAGCAGATGGATGTGAAAACAACTTTCCTTCATGGAGATTTGGAGGAAGAAATTTATATGACACGGCCAGAGCACTTTGTGGTGAAAGGTAAAAGTCATTTGGTTTGTAAGTTGAAGAAATCCTTGTATGGTTTAAAACAAAGTCCTAGGATGTGGTACCAAAAGTTTGATACATATGTTTTGAGTTTGGGATTTGTGCGATCTAAATCTAATCACTATATATATTACAAGTCTGATGGTGATTATTTCCTAGTTATTGCCTTGTATGTTGATGACATGTTGTTTATTGGCAAAGGAAAAGGTTTGATTGCAGAATTAAAATCTCAGATCTCAGCAAAGTTTGAAATGAAAGATCTTGGTGCAGCAAGGCATATTCTGGGAATGGAGATTATAAGAGATAGGAAAAATAGAAAGCTTTGGCTAGGCCATAGTAAGTATGTTGGTACTATTCTGAGAAGATTCAATATGCAGGATTCGAGACCATTGAGTGTTCCTGTTACTATGGGAACAAAGCTTTCTAGCTCACAGTGTCCTACATCCCCATTGGAGATGGAAGAGATGAGTCGAGTACCATATCAGAGTGCTATTGGAAGTTTGATGTATGTTATGGTCTATACAAGACCAAACATTGCCCAAGCAGTGGGAGTACTTTCCCGTTACATGTCTAATCCAGGAAGAGCACATTGGGATGCAGTAAAAAGAGTTTTCAGATACTTGCGGGGTACTTCAGAGTACTCTATTTGTTTCCATGGAACAGGAAATGAGCATTCCTTGGATATTCAAGGCTACGTGGATTCAGACTGTGCCAGTGATGTTGATAAAAGAAGATCCACTAGTGCATATGTGTTTACATTATTCGGTGGTGCAATCAGTTGGATGAGCAAGCGACAAGTTGTGGTCGCTTTGTCCACTACAGAGGCAGAGTATATGGCAGCTACTCATGCCTGCAAGGAAGCCATTTGGCTAAAGAGATTGTGTTCAGATATAGAGTTCAAACAGGGTGCAGTGACAATTTATAGTGATAGTCAGAGTGCAATCTGCCTAGCGAAGAACCTGACATTTCATGTCAGGACCAAGCACATTGATGTACAATATCATTTTGTGAGAGATATGGTCGAGGACGGCAAAGTGAATGTTGTTGATGCATTAACTAAGCCCGTGAGCACAGAGAAATTCAGATGGTGTTCAGAGTTTATGGGGCTCTCAGCCCTAGCAATTAAGTCCATGACACTTTGGATCCCCTGACTCTTGCAAGGTGTTCGACAAGTGGGAGAATGTTGAGAATTGTGTCTCAACCTTGCAAGCTTTTTCCAGAAAATTCTAGAATTTGTTTGTGGTAATTCTCCACATGTTTATGTGTTGGAAAAAGGTGTATGAGTTGTTAAAAAATGTGCCTTCACCCTAATAGAATATAGGAGGGCTATTTTTAGAGTATAAACAACTCATTGTATAACTTTTATGGGGGTCTAAACTAGAGGACAAAATTATGGACGAAAATGCTATTTTAACTAGGTTGTTTTTCCATTTTGGAGTTACAAATGACAAGTGGGTAACATGTGGCATGGTTGTTTTGCCCATGGTTTTGTAAAACCACAAATGGTTTCCAAGTTGTAAATCACTATAAAAGGAGGGCTTGGGGAGGTGTTTGAATCATCGAGTTCAGTTTGCAAGACTGGGTGCTAGAAGGATTCTCTCCGAGTTGGAGTTGGAGTTGTGGTGATATGCTCCTGTAAGAACTTGCATTGCAAGTGTATTGTAATCTTCTTGATTTGATAATACATTGTGCGGGTTTTGGAGAGTGGGGTTTTTCTCCCGAAGGGTTTCCCCACGGTAATTATTGTGTTATGTGTTTATTGTGATATTTCATTTATGCATGTTTATTTTTCCATTGAAATCTCTGTAATAGTTAGTTGAATTTGCATAATCGTCCTCTCAAGATTAGCGTAGGAAGCGATTCCGCGCACCTTTGCTTCCTTACATCAGATACCTAGGTTCTATTTTGAACGCATTCTTCCACCCTCTATTTGGAGGAGCAACCGCCATTGTTTCCCCCTTTGCATGTTTCTTTATCTCCCGTAGAGGAAGTAGTAACTTTAATGCAGAACAATGGCATGATGGGAAACAATTTGCCTCCCGTGGAGGAAGTAGTAACTTTAATGCAGTACAACAATATTGGGAAATTGAGGATTTTCAATGCAGAGCTTCTTGTACTAAAGGCCTATGTTAATTCTGGCATCGAACTTATTGTGGGTGTCACTAAAGATGAATTGCAGAACATCTCCTCTAAGCAAAAAGCGGCAGATAAGTGGGTCAATGACAATATTTGGGTACCCTGCCACCAATATAAAATACATTTTTGTGGGCCACAAGGCTCTGAAGAAGGCTGCATTTGGAACGTATGTTCTTCCCATCTTGAATAGCATACAACTTGTTGTTGAGAAGGCCAATCTGCAGGATAAAATCAAGGTCTCTGCCACTAATGGCAAGGGAGTTATACGTTTTTTCGTTATTTCCATCGAAGGGAGCTTTCAGCGATAGTGTGAAAGACAAGATGCGCTATGTTCTGCAATTCCTGGAAGATCAGAGATTTAGTGTTGTGACGCACATATCTGTATCACCCAAAGCAAAATAAAAATGAAGTCAAACAAAGCCGAGTCATCTAATATGCATATTTTGAAAAAATGAGAACTAATCTAAATCTGCGTTACCAAATCTGCAGAAAAACCCTGCATACCCAGGTATAATACGTTTGAGAATCAGATTTGAATACAAAACGCCTGTGGAATCAGAGCGGATACATTTTTCTCCGGACAGATTTTTAAAAGATGAGATGAACAAAACTAAGTAGTCTCCCTACAGCGATTGCTTCAATCTATTCACAATTAATGAAAATTATATCTAAATAGCAACGAGACCATCGGTAGGCATTTATGGCACCGCATTGACAAGAAAATCTGATATGATTTTACAACTGTTAGATTGCATAAGAAAATCTGATATGATTTCAAATCTATTAAGATTTGGTGGAAGATTGCATACTAAATATCAAATCTCCCGTGAAAAAAAATTGGCGACTGAAAATCATAACTACTTCGCAGTTTTCAGGCGTGAGAGACCTGTTCCAGACGTGAGACAGGTTTTCAGACATATTGTGCACTAGGGATGCCAAAGGTAAAGCCTATCGGCTAATTAGAAAAAATCAACATACAATCCACATGTTAAATTGCCATGATGATATGTGTCTTCCATATATTGATGCCTCTTAGAGGAGTAATTACATTGATAGCATTCCCCTCTAACCTCCCATACAACGTCAACGTGAAAATCAAGGGTCTAAATTGTATCTCGAGTATACGATGATCACTGGAATGACCAGAGCCGCTTACATCAAAACCAACAAAAATTCCCTCAATTACTTGTTTGCAAGACATTGCATGTTGCTCCTCCTCGTACATTCCCATTTCTATGCACTTAGCAACACATTTTACCACTGCATTTGGGGGCGATCACTTACATAGGGCGGGAATGCCCAATTTGGGAACTTTATTTGCGTCACAGACAATAGGCAAACCTCTTCTGAGAATCATCTCCATAGAATCCACAATCATTTGAGTATTTGGAGTAATAGCATTGTTGTTCGTTATGGCCAAGTCATGGGCAAATGTCGGTTGCCCCATAGAGCGAATGGGAACATTTAGCTACTTCTCCTTGTCAGTGGTGACCGTGAAGAAATTACCCATGGAAGGATCAATCGTGGGGTGGATGGTCATTACCAAGTTGAGCTAGCCATGGAAGTCGCGTCGCCTTACATTACAAATGTCTCTGTTGTGGGTGAGAAAAAAGGAGTGGGGCATGCCTGATTTGCCTAGCGCCTGCATGAATTTGTTGGGAAAAAAAGGTAACAGTGGTGATGGCTACGGCAGAGGCAAAGGAACGGTTGATCAGCCCCAGCGCTCCCCTTGCTATGCCCTTCAAATAGAAGAATCCAACGAACAATTTGGAGAAGACTGAGCAGCTAGCCATTAGTTCCTGCAACAATTTGGTAGTGTGTACAAAGCGACTACAGAAGGTGGTGGGCAGTCGTTGCAGATGGAGAGGGTGTGGAGCATTTTGTGACCATTGAAGTAGTGGTTTTGATTAATCTGTTTTGGTTTAAATAGTATATTGTAAGTATTGATTTGTTTAGGTGGTTCATTTGAAAATCACAAGTTCATAACCAAATCAAAATTTAAAGTGTCATGTTCAAGCCTGCCAATTAATCTGAAGAAGAAATCATTGAAGTAGGGTGAGAGATGGCCTTTCACTTTTATGCGGCACTGCCTCTTTAGAGGCAACAATTTCTAACGGATTCATAACCGTCAAAGCCCGCCCATATTTGTCGGGAGTGTTTCACGTGACAATTTAAACCCTACTATTTTTTTAATATTTTTTTTTCAAATGCCAAAAAAAACAAGTTAATTTATTTCATAGTGTAAATATAAATATAATATAGATTTATATTTTCATAATATATTTTTATTATATATTATATAAATATAATATAAAATATATATAATTATATTAAAAATTATATTATATTTATACAATATATAATAAAAATGTATATATATAATATTTAATATAATATAATTTTTAATATAATATTTTTTATATTATTTTTTAATATAAATTTATATTATATATAAAAAAAGGGTTTTTATATATAATATAAAATATATATTAAAAGATAATATAAAAATGTTATATTAAAAATTATATTATATTTATATAATATATAATATAATATACATTTTTATCATATATTATATAAATGAAAATATAAATATATATTATATTTATATTTACACTATGAAAGAAATTAACTTAGACCTTTTTAGCATTTGAAAAAAAAATTAAAAAAATAGTAGGGTTTAAATTGCTAGTGAAAACACTCCCTGACAAAATGAACTTCTAACAAATACAGGCGGAGCTTCTAACTGTTACAGATTCGTGTGGTAGAAATTGTTGCCTCTATAGACAATGCCCTTATAGACAATGCCCTTTTATACACCTCTGTAACCAAAAATGCACAACGTCACATTGTTTCACGTTATAACGGTCGATACAAGTTTCACGTTGTAAATGGTCATTTCTAAGTTGTCCAAGCCGTTGCGGAGAAGGTTTTTTGTTTCATCCTTTAAGCTTTTCGAGGAGTTAAGGATTAGTTTCTTATGCATCCAAATACAAATGGAGTTAATACATTTGAAGTAAAAGACTATATGGAGAGTTAAGGATTAGTTTTTAATGATTAAATTGTTTTTCTCTCATTTGCATGATGGTTTTAATAATATTTTTGTTATTCTAAGACTTGCAAATCGTAAGCATGCATGATGAATTGGTTTGCACTTGGATCGTACAATTTATTATTTAGATTTTTTTATAATATATTATTAAATAATTTATAATATAGATTATTTTATAAAAGATATAAAGAGTAAATTTGAATGATTTTTAAAAATATTTTTGTTTTCATTATAAATTATAATTATAATTATAATATAGAAATATAGTTTATAATCTTTATTTTTTTATAAATTAATTATTAGTCGATAAGCTACATATAGTGTGAGATTGGAACCGAAACAAGTCTCACGCCTCCAAACAACTATTAAACTATTGAAAAACAAGTTTCAACTCTTGTTTAATGGTAAATCAACTGTTGTTTAATGGTAAATCAGTGGTAAAAGCTTCCAAAATATTGGATGAAAGCGTCCAAAATCTTACTTATCATGTAAAATCTAGATAAATATTTATTTTTCAATTGGGTGGGAACATTCTATTTCTATTTAAAGTATTTTTTTGCCAATTTGATGGCAATTTTTCTTTTTCATTTGCTTTTCTTTATGTTTTAAATCTGCTTCAAAATCACATGATATCTAATTTCTTTACCCAAAAAAAACTAGATTTAATTAAATTAAGTTTATTTCATTTCATTATTTAACACTTATTATTATTAATTGTTTGACTTATACTCTTAACATTTTAGCATATATAATTTTCGGCTATTATAGGTGGAGAATCCCACCAGATTAGTCTGTTGTCTGATGCCGAGAAAGACTATTCTGATGGGACTGCCAATAAATATGGACCATTTCAAGAAGAACAATGCCGAAGCTGTAGATATCACTTTTGCTGCTCATGCCCGTTTCCATGAGCCATTATGGCGCCAGGTAGCCCGGCGTGCCTCTCATTCCGGTCAAAACACGGCTCTGTTGCATTCTGTCGATGAGCTTTGATAAGCCGAAGTCAGAAAGCTTGGCTCTTAACTGATCGTCAAGAAGGATGTTTTCCGGCTTAATGTCAAGGTGGACAATGCATTCGCAGGATTCTTCGTGTAGAAATGGGAGGCCGCGGGCTGTATTGATGGCGATGGTGAGCCTTGTAGAGTGGCCGGACTCGTAGCCATACCTGGTGACGTTAATTTATGGGGAAAGGCGGTCATAGATCCCCGATATAAGGGAGTTGAAATTGCACGGTGGGTGGCGGACTATAGGGCTACTTGGAATGCCTTTATCTCCCCTCATTATCCAATGATAGAACTAAATTGTAGCATTCATTGCAGGTTGCTGGTGTTGTTGAGGCCAAGTACATCTCTTCTAGGCACCCCACTTCGACACCATCCTCATTAACGCCTAACCCATACCTATGCAGTAATGAATGGACTGTACATCGTACGCTGGTTCAAAATGTCTCAGAGTGGATAATCCAACAGGTGGATTCCCTTGTTTCTACTGGCAGGTCTGTTCGTGGCTATGGCTATACTATATAGCTCTCCATTACTGTCGGCCAAAGATTATTACCACTATCTATCCCGATTTTACGAAAAAATGGGATAAAAAATTCATGGTGTCCTACATGAGGGAAGCTCATCTGACTTCTTCGGGCATGCACTTTTGAATATTTGACAATGCATAGATCCGACCTTGAACGCGCGAATTCGAAGATATTGAACTAGCATGGTCAGGTGGTATAAATTTTTCAAGAGAGAAGTTATCGGGTTTGAATGGGTATCTGCCTCACCTTCATTAACTTTTCAGATAAATCTGTGAGTCCATAAGTTAGTACGTTTCATAAATTGGACAAGAGACTTCTGTGAGTTCTGTGGGAACAAATGGATTTCCCACCCATACCTATGCAGTAATGAATGGACTGTACATTTTCTTGTGGGGATGTGGCAGAGCTATTTTCCTTCAGCCGAGCCTATTACTTTTATGGACTGGTTTCTCTTCACTTTTCCCATGGCCTTTGTGCTAATCCTCTGCCTCTGGGGGATTCTTTGTGTCTTGTACTGCTCTAAAACTTCTGCAAAATCCTTATCTGCTTCCCTCGGTGGTGGGTGCAGGATTCGAGCCCTTCAGAAAGCATGGAGGAGGAGGACGTGTATAGGAAGATGAAATCCTTGGAGAGACAGTTGGAGTTCATCGACATACAGGAGGAGTACGTGAAGGAAGAACAGAAGAAACTGAAGAGGGAGCTCCTGAAGGCGCAGGAGGAGGTCAAGCAGGAGATCCGCGAGGCAATGGAGCTACCGCTAACACACCATGATCTTTATAAGTAGATCGACATTGATCCTCCCCGCGGCGTGCTTCTCTATGGACCACCCAGGACCGGCAAGACCATGTTGGCCAATGTCGTTGCTCACCACACCACTGCTGACTTAATTCGCGTTGTTGGCTCAGAGTTCGTGCAGTAGTACCTTGGAGAGGTATGTTGGCCTTATTTCAGAAATATAAATTGGAAAACATAGAAATGCTTTTAAAAAATTAGATGCGCCTTCGAGAGACATGCCCTATCTGTTTTCGAGAGAGAATATAGTCACTAGTTTTCTGCCAATCTTCCCCTATTTCGAAACATTAGAATTGAATTTCACATTATCAAACCCTACTTATCACATCAGGGTGAATTTTTGTGTATTCAATTCAAAATAAAATTTGGGTTCAGAAACACTTCGGAAAGTATAATGTATGCCCCTTTTCCTACCTTGGGGGGAATAATTTTAGCAGTAAAAATTCACCATTGGGTTATTTTAACCTGTAGACATGCAAAAATAACATTATGCATTCAATTAGGTCCATTCATCAAGTAAACCAAGTTCAAGTTCACCTTCATCCTTTCATCAAGTAAATTAAACTCATTAAATTCATTCCTAAGGTTGTTCATTTAAATCAAATAAATCAAACATCAACCTTTTAATTAAATAAATCCAACTTTATTTAATTGAAATCCAAATGCATTTTTCATCCTTTTTGATTTAAATAAATCAAATATTCAAGTCAAAAGGGTCAAATCATCCTAATCATCATTAAGCTAATATAATCATGATTTTACCTAACCTAACCACCCATCACATCCTCTAACTTTTCCTACTTGCACAAATCAATTTATTGATTTATTAAAATCTTCATTTTCTTTTAACTTGGCATAAAATAGAATATTCCTTCAAGTTTGAAAATGAGGACAAGTTGACTTGTCCCTTCAAACATTGCATTAACTTCTCATTTTCATGTTCCCCTCTCAACATTTATTTCACAAATTTGAATTTGAATTTCCCCTCTTGGGCACATTGGCCAAAATGTGCTCATCCTCAACCTATCACATGATGACAAGTGGCCTCTTTTATTGGCTTGTTCTTTGTCCCACATTCATCCATTTGGCCATTCTCTCATCAAAATAATCTATAAATGAAAGCTTCATCTTTTATCAAATCCTCCACAAATCATCAACTCCACAATCTATGCAACTCATTCTGATTTGATTTCATCACCCATCCATCTTTCTAATTTTCATCAGCTTATCTATCAAGGATTGGGAAAGGGCTATTTTCCACAATAGCACCAATCCACTATGAGATAAACATACTTCATGTTTTTCATATGCTTATTTAGCTTACTTTTTGTCATTTGTTTGCATTTGGAAGCATTGATGTATTATTTCATAGAGATGTTGTTATTTGCTTTGTTTTAAACTAACCATGCTAATGTGTGTTAGAGGTTTTAGCAATTTGCAGATTTCACCATCTACATAACCAACTGCTTAGTCTAATCCATTTTCGGCTTAAAATGATATGTTCAAAACAAGGTAGATCACAGTGGTCAATCAAGAAAACAATTTCTTTAGTTTCACTATAAAGGAGCCATTTATGATGTCGTAACTCTAATTTTTTGGTAGATAATTTTAGTGGCAAACATTCACCAATGGGTTATATTTACGTAGTATTGACCCAATTCCTATTTGGCTTAAAATAAATTCAAAACAGGGTAGATTGTAGTGGTCGAAATTCAATTAAAATCAACCAAAAAAATTGTTTAAAGTCACTACAAATGAGTTTATGTGATGATGCTACTCTAATAATCGGCTAGATAATTTTAGTGGCAAATATTCACCAATGGGCTATTTTTATCAAGTTTGTGACTCAATTCATAGTTGGCTTAAAATAATCTATTCAAAGTAGGGCAGACTATAGTGGTCGAAACTCGGCTAGAGTCGATTAATTTTTGTTGTTTAATAAACTCACTAAAAAGGAGTCATCTATTCTAAAATTTTATATGGATAATTTTAATGGAAAATATTAATCAATGGATTTTTTTTACCAAGTTCATGACCCAATTCATATTTTGCACAGGGATATGGGAAGTGGTTCTTATTCTTTTCTGATGGCCATATTTTTGTGTCACTATAGCAAGTGATTTTAATTCCTTCCTCAATTTTCACTTCAGTACTGGTTGACTTTCTTGCATTAGGATAAGTTTAAAACCAATCTTAATTCCTTGAGGAAACACACTTAAAGATTTAATAGTTTGGAAGAATCAATCGTGGATGATTCAAGAATTATTGTCTTCATTCTTCTAGTTGTTAAAATTTCTCCTTTGCCATCCCAAATCAAGGTATTCTCAGAAAAATTACTGATCTTAGTGGTATCCCTGGAAGCTCTTGTCTCATGTGAGCTTCAAGGTTGTTTTGGGAGTAACTTTGGTTCAAATTTATATTTTGTTTGTATCCAACTTTTGTGTTGATCATAGATATAAGAAAAGGAAACCTATGTAGTTTGTTTGTTATAGAGTTGATCCTCGATATGTAGAATTTTTACTTAACCATAGCTTTATTTTGATTTTTGTATCAGTTGTTAAAATTTCTCCTTTGCCATCCCAAATTGAGGTGTTTGCAGAAAAATTACTAATCTAAGTGGTATTGAACTATAACCTCCTGTCTCATGTGAACTTTAAGGTTGTTTTGGGAGTAACTTGGATTCAAATTTGTATTTTGTGGCATCCAACTCTTGTGTTGATCTTAGATATAAGAAAGGAAACCTATGCAGTTTGTTTGTTATTTACTTTATCCTTGGTATGAAGAACTTCTACTTGACCATAACTTTATTTTGTTTTCTATAATGCACGTGTAAGTCAAGATGTTATGCACATTTTAAGTGCAACAAGCATGCACCATGGCATCCATGTCAAGTAACAACTTTTTGATCCCCGATATGCAATTTATGAATTTCTTTGGTCAAAAAAAGAAAACAGAGAAAAAGCCCTCATTTTTGTAGCAAATTATTTATTTCTTTGGTGTCTTTTTCCTACGAAATCCAATCTAGCTTGGCTTCTTGGTCTTGCTGAGTCTGAGATGTTTTTTATTCTCATATGTGTATGGATCCCACCCTTGGCACTATTTCCAGTAGTTGACATCATCATGTCAATCAACTACAAGGACGAGGTATCAAGACTCAAGCACACATATCAATCAACAGCATCGACGTCATCAACGGCTTCAGTATATTCAACTTCTTATGGTAATTTTGTTCATACATTGGGGAAAAGAAAAATTCTAACAATAGTAATACTATAAATTAACTACATAGAAATCATGATACAAGTCAAAAAAAAGTTAGTGCTTAAAATATGTCTAATTTTCCTCTTACATAATTATGCATTTTAGCTATTTACTTAAGCTACAATTTTTTTGCCATAATTTGACACCTAATCAACACATCTAACCATTCCATTGCTTTTGTTATGTAGGTCTTAAAGACAAATGGCATATATCATAGAACCTCATCGTCAACCACCAACAATTGTATTATACATAACCAATTTCTTGAGTTAGTGATTTTCATGTGTCATAAAATAGTTTTTGTATTATAAAAATATTTTCCTGCAACATGCAATTTTCCATTATGTTACATTCGGTTACAAGGGATATCATTAACCAGCAACAACTATACTTAATCCAATCGACCTTTTAAGTTACAAGGCTTCTTTCATTGTACAAAAAATATTATGTTGTGAAACCATTTAGTATAGTATACCGATTTAAATAAAGTTCCATTTGTTCATTTTCAAATCTTCTCGCATCCCATCATCAATTGACTAAATTATTATAAATAGTTAGTCTTAAGAAAAACAATTTACATTTTCTTGCGATTTTTACCCCTGCCCTTCAATATATTGCTAGCTCGTATCAGGGTAACCATTACACCTCATTGAGGTGCAAGCACTAGTTTTCTTATGCACAATTTCACCAATTTCAAGCCTATCAAAGGCCTCACTGGAGGACTTTTTTTTAATGTTTCATGGTGATCATCCTAGACAAACTGCTTGTGGTGCTTTTAGTTGGTGATAGGTCAGGGGCTAATATTGCTTATCACATTGCATTGCAATGTACACGGGCCGATGTGAAGTCACGTTAGATGAGAGGAGTCACTCTTCATTAGCCCTTCTTTGGTACAAAAACATGTAAACAAAAAGAGGAAATGGCTGGGCTTAACCAGCACACTCTAAGTGTTGACCACTTAGGTGGATAGTGTGGGCCCTCTAAGCCTTTTGTTTTCCGTTTTGCTTTCCTCTGACTCTCTACGGTGACAGTCACTGTTACGGTTATGTTTGAATTCAATTTTGAATCTCTCCTGCTCGATCCATTAAAAGGCAGAAAACAAGGAACTAGTACTATTGCCCGTGCATTTCCACTTCAATGCAATGTTTGCTCTTGTCCTGGCGTTCTCCAATACAAATGGAGCGGGGCTAACAGATCAAAAATATGGTGTTTTTCACATTTTCTTCCTCTCACAAATGCTTAAATGGTGCCGCATTTATTACGTTCTACTTCAGCTTCATCAAAGCAGCTATCTATTAACCAAATGCTTCACAATTTACTGAGTTCGTCTACTGAACAACAAAAACTTTTTGCAGGGCTTTCCTCCTGAATGCACTCGCTAGGGTTTCAACTGAGATCAAAGAATGAATATATGCTAAGTTTCTCCATAGTCATTAATTCAAATTCTTTTGTTCTTTCATTTTTTTACCGATTTTCAAGCCTCACTATCTATTTTTAGCCCCTAGTATTTTGTAAGGATTACAATCCCAAAAAACTAAGTAAATATGTAACTATTTTTGAACATGAGCAATATGGTTAATTAGCTATAACTACATATAACTACAAATAACCATAGGTAACTATATAACCATAGGTAATTGTAGACACTGTAATATGATAATACAAACATACATTATTGAAGCTCTAACAATCCCAACAAACTAGGTAAATATGTAACTTGACAATTTGGATGATTTTAGATTGTACTCTCCAACATTGTTGAAGCTCTAAACCCTCAATTTCCTTTAAAATATGAATATGCATCCCATTTTTTATTATCCCATCTCAACTTGCATATCCCATGGACTAGAGTAGAAATATCTCCTATCATAAACAACTCATAATAAGAAGTTTGACTGCATTCTTTAAATGAAAACCTAACTAATCACAATAACAAATATAACAACTGTGTACCTACAAACTTATCTAAGGTTTCCTAACGCATACAAATAAAATTGGAGATAAAATGTATAACAAGAACAAGAAAGTCCTTATTATTGATTTATCAATGGACATTAATTTTCTTAACAATTGCAACTAACATTATTATAAATCTCATTTCCCAAAGGGATATACATAAATTCTTCCACACTAATCCTTGATATTTACCTATATATACACAAATATTGATGTAGAGTGTAGTGCCATACTTAGAATTCATAGACCAATGATTTACAATTCTCATATATTTTTCCCATTTTCCAGACAAGTAAATTGAAAATAATTTTTGGATTATATTTTCCACATAACTTTTTACCCTTGGCTGAAAACTTTCCCTTTTAGATTTTCACTTTGCAAGAAAATAAAATGATCCTCAGGAACTCTTACCTATTCACTAGCAATAAAAACAAACCTATCCCAATTGGTTTTAAAAATATATGAATGTATGCCTATTAGAAGGCATCATAGGGGAGAGGCCCCTTATATAATGCACAATATTTTTTATCAATATTGGACCAATAATTGTGACTTTAAAGTTGTTAGTGTTGATGATGACTACCCATAATTAAACAAAATGTATTCCTTTGATGGTCTAAAAAGCAACCAATGATGTGATGCCACATCAGCACTCAACTACTGGGTGATCTAAATGCACAAGTATTGGTAGCACTTTTTTTTTAGCCTTTTTGGACACCTTGACAAATAGCATGCTAATGTGGCATCATATTTGATGATGTGGCCCTGAAACCTTGGCTATAAGCAGGGGAATTGCCAAGGAAGTTGTAAAAAATTGGGAGTGATTTAAAATTTCCATGTAGGATAATTAGAAGTGTGAAGTTAGGGTGCTCAACTACTAGGTCCTCTCCCTAGATATAAACATCATCACCAATTTTTCATGGAAACATTCCTTCCCATTGTGATGGTGTGATGGGAGGCTCTAAGTGTCCTTCCCTTGCTATATAGAACTTGATATTTAATATATGTGTATCCCCTAAAGTTTTGATTTTTTAACTTTCTTACCCTTTACATTTATGGTCCAAATGAATATTAATAAGAAATTAAAATAACCCCACACTAGAATTTAAAACTATACATAATTATTTTTAAATTTCTAATTTAAAAATCAAACCACCAATTAAGGGTGTTCTAGCCAAAATGATGAGATTTGCACCATGAGCTTCAATGACATCTAGAGGCCATGAAAATTTGTTAATAGAATTTATATTTTCTTTGGATCATCATTTTATTTTTTTTTAAAATAGGCCATTTTTTAGGGGTCCCTTTCAATGACAACCAATTTGTGAGTTATTAAAAGAATTTTCACCATGACCACCAAACTCACTTGATGACCACAAAAATAAATCTAAAAAGTCACCATTAATTTTCAACACCCATTTTATTTCCAAATTTATAAAATTTACTATTTTGATGATGCTTCTTGGACCTACCTATAGTGGAACCTCGATTTTTGGCCCAAAACTCACCCAATCAACTTGAAAAAAGAGGAAGTGGATCATTCCAAATTTTAAAAAAATTCAATGATGTAATTTGAAATCAAACCTATAGTTAAAGATGTTAATACATAAATATTGTAGACATCTTGCCATTTTAGGGCTTGGAAAGAGCCTTTCTCACCAAACAAGTGTTAGTCTACTTAGGAAACATGGCATAAAAGCAAGTGCCAAAAATGGCCCTTTTTTTAGGGTTGTATTCCCCTTGAGGGAATAATGAGATCCCATAACAAACTTCTAGGGTGTAGAGCAAAGTACCAACATGAATGCTTTGAAATCACTCAGCTTGTAGTGCTCAAAATTCATATTTTTCAAACATTATTTGGTGGCAATGGGCCACCAAATATGCAAAACCAATATCTCCTTCTATCAAAAACTTTTTCTCTAATGATTATTTGAAGTTTGATATGAAAATACCATCACAATATACCTATGTAGAAATTTTATCATCAACACATCCCACCATATTTCTAAATCTACCATTGTTATAACTTGCCAAGCCTATCTAGACTTTACAATATGGGATAAAATGAAATGCCTCATCATGTGGAATGTATACATCATAATTTTCATGAATATCATATGCAACATCATTTTTAATACCTCGCATAAAAGAAAGGTTACAACCATGTAGAGTTAAAAGTCTATCATGTTGGACTAAGTTTAATAAAATAATTCACATTCTTTGGATGAGAAATATAAAAAACATGAACCTCATATTTTATTTTCATATCTATCCCAACTTATTCAAATCATACTTCAACTCCAAGTTAGAAAAATTAAAATGCAAAAAATCAAAGACATCGGTTATGCTCTAGGGTCAAGTTGATCATGATAATAGGGAAATTGATCATTCCTCAATTCAACAATAGGGTCAATCAAAGATGTCTTACAATCACTAAGAATAAGAAGATTTATATAGTTTAATATTAGAACTACATGTGGGAGACAATCCCCTTGGCCCAGGAATCCACCATGATTTGTATGGTTTGATAGTACCTTGCGCTGATCTTCAAACTCTCTATATTCCTAGTCATTTTCAAAGAGAGTAGTATGATGCCACCAATAAGAATCACTATTTTTTACACCCCAATTGTGTAGTTACTATTTACTATTACTACATTGGGTAAATAAATATTCAAATGTAATGTGAATTCTAGAGATGAATAAATTATGCTTGTACCTTGTTATCAATGTGAACGTTATCTCATTTGATGAACATTATCTTAGTTGATGTTATTTCATGGAAAAATCTTGCATATAAGTGAAAGGATGGTTATTGAATTATTATTCTAAATTTGGAGATGTTTTATGTATACTGCATATGTTGTGAACAATTGACTGCCGTGTGCATGTGTTAGTGGATACAAGTATATGTTCCATTCCTCCAAGTAGAGGGGAAGTATCACTCAAGAGAAGATCTTGGTTGGATAACCGGTAACGTAAACTATCTGAGCATACACACACCACATTAGAGTGATTAAGTTGAGTCAGTTTGTGGGAAGTAGGTAAGTCATCCTTAGTCGATGTGTCTACATTGATAGAGTCTTGTTTACTACTTCATGCATTATTGGGTGATGTTTATCTGATTGAGCTTTGGAGATCTTTCTTGTACAATTACGATTATATTGATAAGTGTGATGTACATGGGGTAAGTGTATATATTTGCACATACATGTCAGTGGGATCTAATGATATGTATATGCACATGTATAGATGTACTACATGTAGATACTTATCAATATGATGGTAATTATGAATGGATTTATGTGGATTGAATGTGAACATATATATGTATGGTATAGATACATGTATCCATATGTATATGTGTATCGATACACATGTAAGTTGGTAGATGGACACGCTCATATGGATGCATCGATATAGATATACCTACATATATGTGTACATAGAGGCATATACCTTTATACATATGTATGTATGCATACATTTGAAATATCGTGATTATATGCAAATACTATCTTGACTGTATTCATTTATACTTATATATCAAATGTATACTTGTGTAAATATTGTATTAATATTTACATTGATAGTTTATGATATTTACATATATGTAAATATATATTAATGTTATATATGTATATATATACATATACATATACATAGATATAAATGGTATATATATATATATGTATATATATATATATATATATATATATATATATATATATATATATATATATATATATATATATATATATATATATATATATATATGTTTATGACATTATCTATATAATAATATATATTTAAACATATTATATATATCAAAGTCCTATCATTTTCTGAGTAGAAGCCTATTTATAAAGGTTGTTTATAGTCGATAATGACTATGATATTGGAGGTCAATAATAGTCAATAATGACTAAGATTATGGAAGTCGAATGAAAGTTGTTTATGACTATTTTGTGAAGCCAATTTTCACTCTTTATGCCACACGATATGAAACATATGAAATGCATTTTGAGTTGCTATCACATATCGATACAAGCTTGGACTTGGTCAAAGCCTTTGATAGAGATCAAATTTGACTTAGTAAACATTTTTGCCATGTTTAATATATCTGTAGGAGACTTTGTCAAATGCATTTAACATCCCAATTGACTCACTCCCAAACCAAGTCGATAGTGCTTGGTGTTACGATTTGATAGTTGGTTGTTTCTAAAGGCAAGGAAACTGTGCCAACATTGAAGAGTATGGTATCAATCTGGTGCCACCTCTGGAAACCCAATTGTTGTAGATGTTTATTGCTTAAGTTAATTCGAATTGAGCATATGCAGATTTGAACGAGTCTTTGTTTGCTGACAATTTTGTAAGTTGATCTATTGAAATTCTTGTTGAGTATAAGCTTGTTTGATCGCCACCTTTTTGCTGAGATTCATGTGTTTCTTTGCATGGAGTTTTTTGTCCATTAACATGCCTAAACTATAGGCTAAAAGGTTACCAAACTACTCTATAAAAAGCAGAGCCATTTCATTTGAAGGGACACATTCTTTCAACAAGATTACACATCTTTCCATTTCTTTTGCAAGTCTTTTTACTACATTATTTCCTACTCTGTTTTATTGTGCGAAGAGAGAAAGAACTTTATATAGTTGTCAGAGAGTTGTCACTTAAGTGAAGAGAACTATAAACTAGTGAGATAGAGATCATTGTGACATTCTAGAAAGTTGCTATCAACTTGTTGTTTTCGGGAAAAGGTTGCATTGCTTTCAATTATTTGGATAAGCAATAACAGGCATTGGGATCTCTTCTTCTTCGTTATTTTACTTATGAATGATGTGTCTTCCATATATGCTTGAGTTGTCTTTTCCAGTGTGGGCATTTAGAGAAATTAGATTATCTTTGAAAAGAGATTTGAAGCTTTTATGCTATTCTTATGTTGCGCTTTTAAATACTCCATAATAGGAGATTGGTTTTAATCATAGGTGTTGTTCATACTAGATATGATTGAACTTGTATGATATGTATATGATGCACTTATCTAAGTTATTAATTTAACTAGGAAAGCTTGTGATTACTCCTAGGGTTGTTTATCCAGCATGGGAGGGAGCTTATGTTCTTACTTGTTAAGTAGGTTTATTCCAAGTAGATTAAGATGGTGATAGGTTATCTCTGGGGTGATAGATTATCCATTAAAGTAAATACCTATGCATATTTTAAGATGGCCTTAAATCAAATCAACCCTAAATAGTGTATGTGATAGATGACCTTCATTCAAAGTATTGAATGAGAACACTTTGGCCAAAGTAGTGTGAATGTCCGAGACTCCACTCTAGATTGTGTGATTACCGAGACTACCCTGTCAGTTCACCGTGATCCAGTATTACATGCTAGTTCAAGATTGTGGGATTATTCAAGATTGTGGGATTACAAAGTTCTAGTTATGTAGGACACAACACTATGCTCAGTTGGTTGTCATTATCAATTACTCTTCCAACATCTTTGTTGAAGGGAAGGGCCATCTATCAAATGATAGATGTGTGGGGGACTGCATTAAGAGTTTTTGGTTGGTGGAAAAGCACCTAATTGATGCTTCTCCTCCACAGCAGGTGATAGAAGAACCAAGATTTGAAAGGAAGGATCTTGGACTGTCTTATAGCTATTCGTTCCAAAGCTCATTAAGCTATGTATGTAAATGTATGCATTCTTATGTTGATGTAACTTATGAAATTGTTGAAATAAAAAGGGATCCTTATTGTATTATGATATGCATCTTTGTTTGTATATATTTTCAATAAAGAGTAGAAATTTTTTATTGCAATGGCTTGTTACATGGTTTATTTACTTGTAAGGTGAAAAATTAGAAATTTTTACTTCAATAAGGGTTGGTATGTTACACTATTTATAGTGTTTGATGGAGTTGTAGGTTCATCATACAAGGCATTTTTCCTTATGTTCATCATTGCTACAAATTATTATGCCTTCTCGATAAAGAGACCTACATTCTCCTCCAAATGATCATGCTAAGAATCATTGCAATCAATTGAAGAGAATATAAATCTAAATTTAAAGATACAAAGCATCAATATATTGTAGATTAGATGATAAAGTGTTCCAAAATATAAAAATTTAATCAAATTATGGATCATAAAGTACTTATTTAGGGTGGAATATGTGAATTAAGAATTTATTTTTCATATCTAACCCTATTTTGCAGTCTCCAAGCACGTAAGTCCCTTTATTGACCAGTATCCACATTGTACTTATGAGTTACCCTTTAAGTCAAGACCTAAAATTTGAAGCCTTAAGATGATTAAATTATGTTCCATAATTTAATTTTCTTTCAAGAGAGATTAAGTTCACTATGAATTTTATCTAAGTTGATAGTGATTGAAAAACATGACAACACATTCTTCCTATGAAATAAAAATATCCAATTGGTCTTCATTAGAGTAGTCACAAACAATAGAGATCTCATCAAATTCATTTTCATCATAGTTGAAAAGGCAAGAAACTCCTCATATATAAGACTATGTTTAGGGGACTCAAATGGACTGCCAATATGTCATCCCTCAACAACATCATTGGTAAATTATTAATTTATTTAATTAAGGGAGATGATGTGATGAATTTAACTAAATAAGGATTGTTCAATTAAATGTCTTGCAAAGGGGATGATTCAGGACAAAGCGGTGTTAGTAATCAAGATCAAGTGTGAGCAGTAGATTTTCGATGTCTACATCATGTTTCTCTATTTCTCT
The DNA here is from genome assembly GCA_007258455.2 of Sequoia sempervirens. NCBI lineage: Eukaryota > Viridiplantae > Streptophyta > Pinopsida > Cupressales > Cupressaceae > Sequoia > Sequoia sempervirens. The sequence goes on along the minus strand of VDFB02130109.1, from coordinate 4,145 downwards.
TATTTCCTCATCAATAGGGTAATTTTTAGTTTCCACTGTTTGTGTTTTAGTCTTAGGCTTCTTCTTTTTAGAGGTACTTCTTGTATCATTAGCCACATTTTTACTAGACTCAGCAGATAATCATTTGCTTCTCCATAAAGGATGGGTTGTTTGAAAGGTTACTTTGGTTTGCCTCTTCCTCTTGCGAAGAGGCTCCTCCTCATCTCTGGAATGTATAATTTCTACATTTTCTGACTAACTTGGGGTTTCTAACACATCAGGTAAAAATTTTGGTGCTTCACCGCTAGGAGTTGTTGAGGTCTACTGAGATTCAGGAGCACCTAAAGCTTTAGAGGAGGGTTCTCCTAAAGACTGGTCTACTTGTTTGGATGACTCACCCTCCTCAAGAGGTCTATCAGACTCCACATTTTCAAACTTTTGTAGGAATTTTTTCCATTTCTTTTTTGGTTTCTTATAGAAATGGTACTTGCATATCAATTGTACAAGGTTGTGGTGTTTGAGTGGTCCTAAACCAGTTTTATACTTTTCTATCATGGTGGTGACTGAGTTATAAAAAAATGTTGGTAAATTGACCCTAAGAGAAGGGTCTTCAGTGCCATGGCACAAATGGATAAGTAGTTGGAAAGGGGGACCTACTATCGTTTCTACTTGTCTATCATAGGTAAAGTTTTTAATTATTCAAGCTACGGAAACTCTCCAGGGTTTCGGGATAGACATTATGTGAAAACCTTTGTTTTGTCCCCTAGTGCTTATAGTTATTACAGGCTGAGGCTCCCCTTCTCTATGGAACAATTATGCCATTCTTTGATAATTAATGTTGGTAGCTTCAATTAATTCCTCTATTCTCTAGACTAGAGAGACAAGAAATGATTTTTGGACTTACCCGAAAATGCTTGCCACACACCACAGTTGGTTTGTTGCAAAATTCTTTGCGAACTTTTTTACTAGCTGCTCGATATGCCCCTCAAACTTTTTCATAAATTCAAGCCACCCAACTTTTGAAACAGGCTTGCAATGTTGCCCAATGCTAACAATTTATCCACTAAGGTTGGTTCAGGCTTCTTCTTAGCTTCTCCCATTGTATACTTCCCTTGTTGCTCTACTAAATTTTGCAGAAATGTTGTGATGCTCAACTTGTTTAAACAACTAAATTGCAGATGGAGTGAAATGTAACTTTGATATAACCAATGGAAAGGAAATCAATTGTCTTACTTGAGCTTTACTGTATAATCATGATGGTTTTACATGAGAAATTGTGCAAATATTGTCGTACTACAAGCAATCATGCGATGGCATAATTTACTATATTTGGAAAAGTGGTGGTTTATGCCAATTAATTAATCTTTATTCAAAAATAATTACTACTTAAGTGAAAATTGTGCGTACCTTATGTCCTTCAATTAAATTGAACATCACTCACCTTTTGCTAACGTAACAAGATAGCTATGTGATTTGGCGAGGATGGCAGTGGATGATTATGACATGGATGGGACAACTACCTAGTGGTGAAGTTTATTATGACAAAAAAGTTGTCATAATAATTTTCATTTATTATGGAAGGATATGATAAATTAGGGAGAAATGATAATGATGAAAAGAATTGAATAATGGGCATGTGTAGAACTTTAGAAAAATCAAAGCATTTGCAAAAAAAAAAAAAATTACAAAAATCTGGAGCATCACTGAAAGATGCGGCCGGGGTGAAGGATGAAAAGTTTTGAAGCAAGTTGAAGATGCACCCAGAGTGAAAAAAGTGAAGTGGAAAGTTTCGGAGGATCATTGAGAGATGCCATCGAAACATAGCAACAAAGTTTCCATAGCATCATTGAAAGATGCAGTCGGAACATCAACCCAAAAAAATTTGGAGCATCGTCAAAAGATGCAGTTGGAGCAACAACCAAAATTTTTGGAGCATCGTCGAAAGATGCAGTTGGAGCAACAACCAAAATTTTTGGAGCATCGTTGAAAGATGTAGTTGGAGCAACAATCAAAATTTTTGGAGCATCATCAAAAGATACCGCTGGAAGGATGAAACAACAAAATTTTGGAGCATCATTGGAAGATGCAGCCAGAAAAAGGAAGAAAAGTATAGGATTTTGGACTTTGAATTTACGAAGCACCGCTAAGAGATGCACTAGAATGTAGGAACAAAACATGGAATGACACAAGTTAGCTGTACGAGTTTCAGAGCATAGCAGTAACCGAGCCAACAAGTTTTGGAGCACCGCAACAACCAAGCTAACAAGTTTCGGAGCACCGTAGCAAGATGCATCAGAATTTGTGTTTGCTGAAAAATGAAGTCCTACAAAATATAAATGAAATTTAGCCAAGTCCAAAGGATGAAGAATTTGAAAGGAATGCTCTGAAATAAATTTATCCACATGTTTTTTTTATATGTGCAACAAAAATAAAACTACATTGACTCTATCGTAGCAGAATCAATGCATTGGATTTCTCCCTGCATTTCTACCATTTTTGTAAATTCCTCTTTATTAACAGGTTTATGGTAGATGCGTAATCAATGTCCATTAACTAGGAGAGTTCAGGTATCACCATCAACAGGCTTCAACTGTACCACACCATTTGCAAATACCTCAAAAATTCCATATGGACTGAGCTAATGAGTTTTGAGTTTTCCTTGGTGATCCTTGTATCTGGAATTGAACAAAAGTGCCCAATCCCCATTATGGAATTCTCTCTCCTTGATATGCTTGTCATGGCAGACTTTGCGTTGTTGTTGCACTAGCTCATTTTGATGGACAACATCCGAACAAAGTTCACCCAACTCACTAAACTATAAAACTCTCTCTACTTAGGCTCGTTTAAGATCTATACCTAGCTCCATGGTTTTCCTAAGAGTTTGGAGTTAAAATTCAATGGGAAAGAGAGGTTTCTTCCCAAAAAATAACTCGTATGGACTATAACCAATAGTTGATTTCCACATGGTGTTATAAACCCAAATGGTTTCAAGTAGTTTCCTAGCCCAGTTTTTCCTTCCTGATGAAACTATTTTTGTTAAAATGGTTTCTAATTCCCTTAGTGACTTCAACCTGACCATTTGCCTGAGGGTGATAGGGTGAGGACTTCTTATGGCTCACCTAGAAATGATCGGTGAAGGCTAACAAAACCTTAGACATAAACTGGGGACCTTGATCTGTGATGATGTTCCTAGGGGCTCCAAATCTAAGGAAAATTTTATTGTAAAGAAAGTCAACTTCCTGTTCCTCCCTAGCAACTCGTAAATATTGAACCTCTACCCACCTATTCAGATAGTTGGTACATACCAAAATTTATTCTTTTCCTTGTGAAGGAGGGTCTATAGGATTGATAAAATCCAATCCCCATTTTTAAAATGGTTCAAGGACTACCTGAGGTTGCAAGGGCATTTCATTTGATGCATTTGGCCTTCCTACCCTTTGAAATTCATCACATCTGTGAAAATATTTTTTGATATCCTTATGCATAGAAGGCCAGTAATATCCTACACCTAAAATCTTATGGGTTGTCCTCTAAGTAGAATAATGCCCTCTAGAAGGATCATCATGGCAAGCTCTAAGGATACTATAGGTTTCATCTACCCTAACACAACATTGTAGGACCATATCAGGTCTACATCAAAATATGATCCCATTAATCCATTTGAAAGGGACACTTTCTCTAACAAGTTGTTTCTTTTGTTTTGATGTAAAATGAGGTGGTACTTCCGAGGTGGCTAAGTAGTTGGCAATATCGGCAAACCAAGGAGTTTTAGTAGAGATGGAAAATAGATTCTCCTCTGGGAACTCATCCTGTACTAGAGCACAATCACCATCATCTTGTTTAATTTGGGATAAGAAGTCCATAACTACATTGAACTTCCCTGGTCTGTCAATAATTGTTACGTTGAATTCCTAGAGGAGGAGCAACCACCTGATTGTCCTCCCATTCACTACAAGTTTGTTCATGAGGTATTTGATGGTTGAGTGGTCTGTGTACACTATTACTTTGTATCCTATGATGTAGTGTCAAAATTTCTTAATTGCATGTACTACAACTAAGAATTCTTTCTCTGTTGTGGTATAATTCCTTTCTGTTGGAGTCAAATTCTTACTAATGAAATATATGTCATACTTTCCCCCATTGTCATCTTCTTGTCCTAATACCAC